>CACVCL010027625.1:0-140650 GCA_902729485.2 Mus minutoides | reverse complement strand
CAGTACTCTAGGAAAGGTTACAGCTATTGGTACTTTAGCCGCCCTGAGATGAAAAGGAAGAGAGAGAAGTTCTGAGATTAGCTGAGAAGAAGTCTGCTTGACAAGAGCTGTGGCCTTTGATACAGAGCCAGAGCTGACAAATGGTGTTCTGGCAGAGAGGAAGACAGCAGGATGGGTGCCCAGCACTCTCCTTCTCACCTTGCAGTCTCCCTGTGTCCATCAGTGATGTGTAACCCAACTGAAAGCCAGAAGTCAAGGGCATCCTTTGATCTGGTCCATATGGTCAGCCTCCTGCACACAGAGCTCAGGTAGAAAATGGCCCCCGAGGCTATTGGAGGCTCTCCAGCATAATTAGGCTTAAAGGTGTTTTAGGAACCTAGAGATGTTCTGTCTTCTTCTGGATGTTTATCTGGGAAGCTCAGTGTGTCTCATGGATAGGTCCTGCCTGCTAGGATGTCGATCACTTTTATTCCGAGTATTTGAGTGTTAGTAGTTAGTAGATCGCTTGGTAAATTTAACATGTGCTTGTTTGTTAACCACGTACTTGACGCTACCTTCTCTTCCCTCCATGCCTTATAGTTTGCTAATAAACATTGTATTTTTTCTTCTGTGTAAGTGTCAGTTTTGTGTTTTTTTTTTGTTGTTGTTGTTGTTTTGTTTTTTTGTTTTTTGAGACAGGGTTTCTCTGTATAGCTCTGGCTGACCTGGAACTCACTTTGTAGACCAGGCTGGCCTCGAACTCAGAAATCCTCCAGTCTCTGCCTCCCAAGTGCTGGGATTAAAGACATGTGCCACCACTGCCCGGCATAAGTGTCAGTTTTAATACTGCCCTTGTTGCTGTTTCTTCTGGAAGAAAGATCTCTCTCTCTCTCTGTTTGTGTCAGACCTTGGGGTGCATGCAGCAGCTGTCATTTTCAAGTTTGTCCTCTACTGCACTTCCTGCTGCTGGGGAGTCTGTAGCATGCTGTGTCTGGGTGCCCTCCAACTCTCCCTTTCCAAGGAGTAGCTCTACTGCATGCACTTCCCTGCTGTCTCTTAGGCCCAGAAACGTCAGTTCCACCAGAAGGACTTACTTTTAAATGGGGGTGCTTCTGTTTTTAGATGACCGATGGTTTGCTCTTTGACACCTCAGAAGAGGAGGAGCTGAGGGAGCAGTTGGACATGCACTCAATCATTGTCTCCTGTGTCAACGAGGAGCCTCTCTTCACTGCAGACCAGGTATGGAGGTGAAGCCTGGGGCTGAGAGCCATGTCTTACCACTATGGCAACAAACAATGCTTGTCAGACGTCCTTGTTTCCTAGAATTGTGTGGTTAATGCTAGCTTGACATTGACTCTTCAATGGAGAGGTAAAACAAGGTTTGTGCTGCCCAAGGAAGATGATATTTAGTGACTTGGGAAGATTTCCAGGCTGGTCCCAGTCTATGATTGATTACAAGTAACTAATGGAGGGTTAGGGTTTAAACCGAAATTTAAAAAACTTAACAAGTGTCTACTTTCTACAAGGTTACCCAAATATGAGTGAATTGGAATATTTGAGTTGGTATTTTTGTTTGTTTTGGGGCAAGGTCTCCTTATATACCCTGGCTGGCCTGGAACTCCCTCTGCAGACCAAGGTGGTCTCAAACTACAGAAACCCACCTGCCTCTGCCTCTGCCTCCTGAATGCTTGAATCAAAGACTTGAGCTGCCATGCCTAGTCCCACCAGGCTTGTTTTTATAGATTCCCTGGTAAGAATTCTAACATAATAGAAGTGTCTTTTATATCCTGTAGAAAGAAGCTAACTTTATACCTGTGGGGTGCAGTAGTACTATTAACCTTACACCTGTGGAGCGCTGTAGAAATATCAACCTTGTCTTGAAACCAGTTGAGTCAGCCCTGTTACCCATTGTCTGAGCACTTCTCCTGCCTCTGCACTGTTGTTAGAGTGTGATGGTGGCTGCTCGGGTTGCGCGGGCTGTGCATTCTGTCACCTTTTATTTTTAGGCAAGGAAGGGAAGGTCAGTAAGGAGATATGTTATGACAAGGTCAGAGGAGTACGTGTACACGAGAGGAATGTCCTGATTCCCTGATTACGTTTGTGGTTGGATTGTTCTAAGCTTAGACAACTGTGGTGCTAAGGAGAAAGGTAATGCTATCTATGGAAGTCATGACAATTCAGAAAGAGGTGTGACCTTGAGCAGCCTGAGTCCCCAAGGAATCTGCACGATACCACGGTGTTTCTGCCTTAAGACTTAGAGAGTAGCCTCCTGTTGCCTCCTGAGATGTCTCTGTACTGTTTGTGGCTCTGTGTGGGGAGGCTTCCTTCCTTCTCAGCCCAGGCCCTCTTGGATTGCTTTTTGATTCTTAGATACTTTCAGATATACACCTGGTGTTTTATATCACCATTGAACTGTATTTTAAAATGATTTTTAATGTTTAATTGCCCTCCCAACAATCCCCTTGCCCTTTACGTAGTGAGTAGCTTTCTCTTTCCTTACAGTTCCTACTTCCTTTCTCTCTCTCAGACTGGAGTCAGACAGGGCACAGCTGTAAGGCTTGAGTCATAGCAGGTATGATAGTAGGTCACTGTGTAAGTAAGGCCATGTGCATTTTTCGAGTCTTCTTTCTCTTCGAAGGTTTTTTCCTGTCTGATTCTGGTTTGGGTAATTTAAAAAATACCTCTTTGTCCTTCACTGAATTAATAAATGAAATTCTTTTACTGCTAGAGAGCTAACTTGCTGCTTTATCTGTGAATATTTTTATATATGTTAAATTTTGTAAGTTTTATGTCAAAGTTTTGGTTAATGTAGATTACATTGATGTTGAGCACATTTGTGCGATATATAGTATATTTTCCTGTATGTACCATCTTTCAACTATAGCTATGATCTGGGTCTGAGTAAGTGATGGCACATTTTTTTTTTTTCAGACACATCAAGATGTGCGAGGGTCTGCTGAATTGCAGTAGACATACCATATCATATTCTATGTAATTTTGTGTTGGTATATTGTAAATTCCATAAGCTGTGTTCACTTTTACATGTACTTCCCCCACACAGTAGGCACTTGACATCCCTCTTCTCGGCCAGTCTGCTAAGTACTCGGCACAGTCGGGGCTTTCCTCCGCTAGTTTATGTGATTAACAGCCATATACATGTTTTGGAAGGTGATTGAAGAAATTGAAGAAATGATGCAGGAGTCACCGGACCCAGAAGAGGATGAGACCCCCACACAGTCAGACCGGCTCTCCATGCTCTCCCAGGAGATTCAAACGCTCAAGAGGTCTAGCATGAACAGCTATGAAGAGCGTAAGAGACCCTCCTTACCAGTGTCCGTGCCTTCTGTCTACATCTAACAGAACATCACCATTTCCTGAAAGCTTTGATTTTCTCAGGTCCTCTAGCCACATAGTTCTCTACACATACTTCGGCCATTGTTGAGGACTCTGTTGTATTCTCTTCAAGCTCTGGACTAGTTTGCTTTAGGGAGAATTTTTTGCAGACTGGGTCGCTTCCACAGCCTGAGTTTATTTTCTGGTTGTTCTGACAAGCCTTAGGTCTAAGGTTAAGGGTGTATCTCTCCCAAGGCCTCCCCCTGGCCTGTGGGTGGCCATTGTTTCTCCAGCCTTCCTTCCGTACATACCCGTGACCCACACTTCTTCGTCTTCCTGTAAGACACAGGTCATACTGGATTGAGGACCAGCCTTGAGTCTCCTTTTTACTTTGTCATCTCTAAATATTCCAAATGCTGGCGTATTCTGCAGTACTATGGGTTAAGACTTCAGCATGCATTTTTGGGAGAGAAAGTTTAGCTCATAAAAAGCAAGATAGTAATGTATTTACTGAAAATAATTCCTAAATTTACAAACAGTTGTCTTTGATGTAGCTTTGAAGATATTTGGGAAGTGAGATTTTCTTAGACTTGGATCTGTGTTTGTATATGACAGCACTGGACTGTAACTGCCATGTGGGTTGGCTGCCTCGAAGAGGTTCTTAATAGCCATACCCAGCACGGGGTTGCTCTGAGCCTGGCAGCTGACGCACTGTGATTATTGCCCGGCCTGCCTCCCTGCTGGGTGGGATCCCATTATGATCTGGGCGTGGATTGTGGTTTGAGCAGAGGTCTGAGGCTGGGCTGTCTTAATTCCTTTGTGCTTTGTGGCTTCTTTTTAACCTTTGGAAGGTTCTCTGACACACTACATTTTTTTCCTCTGATGTGATTTGGCCACAGCTCTGTAGATAAGCCCTTAGCATTTCTGGAGTACTAAATCCAAATCCAGTCCTGATATAGGATAAGATATGAGAAGTATGTATCAGTTAGCTAGCATTCCTAAAATGTTCCTCAGACGGGGTGGCTTCGACAGGGGAATTTACCTTCTCAGAGCTTTGTAGCGCAGGTGTTAAAATCCCACTCCTTGGCTTGTAGATGGGGACAGCTGTGTTTCCCCTGGGTTCTTAGGAGGTCACCTTTGTCCTCTCTCTTCATTCTGGAAACCTAGTTACATTGGATTAAAGTCCACGTAGTAAACTCATTTTCACTTTATGACCTAAGTCCTTCCCTCCAGCTCATCCCGTCTCACTGCGAGGTGCAGGCATTAGGGCTTCAGCAATGGCCTCCTGGCTCTCCCGGGCTTTGGAGTGCTGGGGAAGAACTGCAGTGACTTCCGTGGGCTGTCCCTCCTGTCACCCTCCTGATCTTAAGCCAGATTCATGAGAGGAGGCATGGAGGATCAAACAGGCATTTCGTTTGATGCTTTCCGACCAGCTCTTCCCCCAGAACCCTGCATGGTTGCTTGTCCATTTGTGTCCCTTCCCTCTGGTTCTGTGTTTATTCTTTTCCTCAGACCAGCTTCCTTTCAGTCTTGGCCATAGTAGTACTCATGGGATGCTTGATTCATACACATAAAAAATGGATACATTTTCCTTCTCAGCTGAGTGACTTTATCTACTCGTATGTCCCCACCAGAGCTTCTTAGTCCCTGAGAAGGTCCCAGTCAGTGTAATTGCTTAGACTTTGATTTGCCCTTTGGTTTAAAGCACCCATTATGCTGCCTTGAAACAGCCATGTCTCAGTGTTCCCCGTTCTTGTTTCTGGCCACAGGAGTGAAAAGGCTGTCGGTGTCTGAGCTAAACGAACTCCTAGAAGAAATTGAGACAGCCATTAAGGAGTACTCTGAGGAGCTGGTGCAACAGTTGGCCTTGAGAGATGAGCTGGAGTTTGAGAAGGAAGTGGAAAACAGCTTCATTTCTGCTCTGATTGAGGTGCAGAACAAGCAGAAAGAGCACAGAGAGACAGCCAAGAAGAAGAAGAAGCTCAAAAGCGGCAGCTCTCAGAACGGGAGGAGTGAGAGAAGCCACATGCCAGGCACAGTAAGTCAAGTGTGCAGTGAGCACCTGATGCCTCCAGCACAGCTGGCCAGCGGTGGGTCTGGCAGGTCACACGTCTGCAGAGTGTGGCGCCTCTAACCAGAGCACCACGAGGACTCCGCTAGAACATGCTTCCTCAGCTCCTTCAGGAAGGTGTTTACAGTGATGCTTACTGGGCTGTCTGGATACTACCCACTTAGTGTGCATGGGTTCAGTCAGTGGAAGGAAGAGAAGGAGAAGGACCATGTCTTCAAGCAAAGAGGCTGGCCAGTGGCCACTCCTAACCACATCAGAGTGATAGTAGTAATCAGTTTGGCAGGTTTGCTTATGCGTGGTTCTGTTTTCTTGTTTGTGCTTAGCTCTGGGGGTTGTATTATAAGCAGTGAAGAGAGTCCTTTTAGGGCTAGCTTAGAACTGTGCTAAACCTAAATGTAAACATGTTCCTGCTGACTCATCAGAAGGTGTGCGTGGCAGCTGCGTGACATCAACCACTTGGCTGCGTATTACTGATGGGGAGAGCATATTGGAATATTTGAAACCTCAAGCCTTTATAAAAGGTATTTCGTTTTCTAAAGTGATTTCATTGGTTAAACCTCATCAGAAATATTATTAGTCCATTCTCTACCATTTTTCCTGTGACCAGCGGGGTACTGTTGGGGTACTGTATAGCTCTACCCTCACTTCATATGTGAACAAATGTTGATTCTATTTTTAGACTCCAAAGGTTGGGTAAAGTGATTCATTTTTCTAAAATGAACATTTTTGTCCATCACAATATAATGTAGTAATACATGTCACAAACTGGTCTTTAGGGTTTAAAGTAATAGATGTTTTCTCTTTGATTAAGTCTTGAATTATTTACCAGAGAATGAAGTCTCATTGTCAGATCTTGATAGAATTCTAGGAAGAGAATCCAGTTGTTAGGTAGTTGGGTCACTAATGTGTGGGTAATACATAATCTCACCATGTAGTCCATTAACAATATGGCCAATAACATGAATAAATTCACATTTTCTTACTGTGATGTCTATTTGTAGAATTCTAGAAAGAATAGAACTTATAAGTTCACGTTGAAGGATCCGGATGAATTTAGTTTTTGAAAATACCAATTGAAAGAATGTCTATTTAGTCATTTCTAGTGATTATAAGGAAGGAAAAGCATTTGTTCGACTATACTGTCCTGGAACATTTATTTTAAAATATCAAGGATAACATTTTCATTTGCATGTAGTGTTTTAATAAAAATATACCGTTTAAGTTGCCTATTATGGTAGTGAGATGAAGTGAAATGTTTAGTCGGTAAATCCTAGCATGGTTGGTAATTTCTCCATAACTGCTGTTAGGAATTACATGCAAATCCTCTATTTATTGGTGTTAACACTTGGCTGAGAAAAACAAATTTATCCCTAGAGGGGTTTAAAGACTTCTTTCTGTAATTCCCGTATAAATAGGGTTAGCATGGTCCCATTGTGTAATTTTGTACAGTATTTATACTGAGAACTGAATTTGTTAGGACAGCAGGGGGTTATAGTTAAACCTTTATTGGTCTTGAAATAGAGTCTTACAAAACTCCATTTTTTTTTTTATTTTTTATAATATTTGAACTCATGAAGTTGCTTCCTGGTCCTGATCCTCTATTTGTGTTAAAAACTTCAATCAGGACAGTAATGGTCTGGCTCAACTCTGGCACTTGTTTTCTATGTCTTATTTTAGCTTGAATGCCAGAGAAAAACAGTTCTGTCTGTAACACAGACAGCCAGAACGTGGTGATTTTGAAGATAGTTATAGGTGGTGCAGAAGAACTCTAAAGTGGAGTCTAAGCAGCCATTTGGGTAAATGGATTGCTAGAGGAATTCCTTCTCCGATGCTTTATGTAACATGTGGTTGGGGCACATAACTCACTAAGCATACTGTCATCAGCGAAACCAGTTCAAAGCCTGGTCCGTCCATGTACATGTGTGTATTGCTTGTTCTTCCAGAGACATCACTGTTTTCCCTCCCACCAATGCATTTGAACGTTTCCTTGGATGTGGAATAACTTCTTCCTTTTTTTTTTTTTTTTTTTTTTTTAATTTTTTTTTTTTTTTTTTTTTTTAAGATTTATTTTATTTATTATATGTAAGTTCACTGTAGCTGTCTTCAGACACTCCAGAAGAGGGAGCCAGATCTCGTTACAGATGGTTGTGAGCCACCATGTGGATGCTGGGATTTGAACTTATCACCTTCGGAAGAGCAGTCGGGTGCTCTTACCCGCTGAGCCATCTCACCAGCCCCTTCCTTTTGTTTTTAACAGTCCTTTGAAACACATATAAACCACTGATAGTTGGTGTAATAGTATTTCCATAATGGCCAACTTGCTCTCTTGAGTTCAGATGATGAACTCTGATGAAATATCTGACTGGGAATAGATCAGGGTTAAACTGTCCAGCTGTTGTCTTTCGGCATGTTTTGTTTCAAACATTTGCCCAAGAAAAAAATTGGGGGAAGTGTTAGGGCTGCTGTCTAGAGAATTAGAATATTTTATCTGGGCATGAGATTGCAATAAATAGTAATGAAAATAATGCATGTCCTATAAAAGTGAAATGCTACCTTAGTTTGAGTGTTAAATTTTAAAGTAGTAATATATATGAGGTAAGGTATGGCAGTGTACATTCATTTGGCAAGTTTGTGGAGTATTCCTTGTTCCAGGCACTATGCAAGATACAGTGGGGACTAAACCAGGTCAGACTTAATGCACTGAGCACAGATTCTAAGGGGGAAAGAATAACAGAAACAACCAACCAACAAATAAACAGATAAAATAATGATTGGCCTTTAAATGAAACAGTGCTGTCTGAGATGGCCGAGCTGCTGCCGAGCCATCGTGGACGTGGTAGTTGCTTCTCTGCTGTGGTCAGGGATTGGCAGGTTTGTCAGCCCCTCTCCCAGTCTCAGGTTGGAAGGATTTGAGAAGAGTCAGTCTTGGGCAATACAATTTGGACAGCAGAGGGCTTGATGCTGCTTTGTCTTGTTTTGAGCACCTGATGGAGCACGTGGGTGGTGGAGGCCGGCCTGGTGGTGCGTCTGCTTCTCAGGATGGTGATCAGAAGCCTCGGTGAAGGCATGCTCCTTTATATTTCACCATGCTTTCCTGCAGCAGACTCCCTCACCTGGCTCTTTCCCTTTCCCTTCCTGTTTGTGTTTTTAAACTCATCCTTCAAAATTATGGTCAAGCATTGCCTTCCTTTCTTAGAACCTTCTTTGCAGACTCCTCCTTCAACCCAGAATGGACTAGATTCCTCCTCTCTTGGGGTTTGTATGATTCCATTTAATTATTTCTAGCAGCATCGAAAATACCAATCTTGTGTGTTTGTGTGCCCATCTCTGTGATGTTTTCTTGAAAACAGGAAATTTAGCTTTGCTTCCTTGGTATTTTTTAGGTCCTGTATATGGTACCTAGTACATTTCTGATGGATGAATGACTAATGATCTACATTTGTGTCTTGAATCTTTGTGTCAGTGACAGCTCCACAGAGGCTAAGTAGCATATTAATCAAGGGTCCTGGGCTAAAAATCTTTGAATCCTGTCCTGCCACTCTGGATGTAGAGACTTTTGAGTTTCAGATTAAATGACATACTGTGTCTAAGATTAGCATATACCATGAGTAAATGTGAGTTATTGTATATGACCACCTGCCTGCTAAACATTCTGCTGAGATATCTCATAGGAATCTGACATTTATATGTGAAACCATGATTAGTGTAACTAGTTCACTCACACAGACTTATTGAAATAAATAGGATTTCTAGGTCTTCACATTGTTAACAATATTAGAGACACTGTTTGCCTGTACTTCCCAGAAGCAGAAGTTTGACTGGCCTTTTAAATTGTACTGATCTGGTAGGAAAGCTGAGGTTTGGTCTATTTGTACCCCTTCCTGTGTTGCCTATCATGTTGTAATTGAAATGGTTTTTATGTGTATATATGAGGTGCAAATTCTTCAGCTACTGCAGTATCATGTTGTATTGTAGTCATTGGCTCCAGCCTCCATTTCCTACACAGTGCAGCCTCCTGAAGGGCTCATCTGCAGTTTATCAGTGCCTCACCCACCTCTAGTAGATACAGATTGACTCCCAGAAGGCTTGGATTTTGTATTTGAATTAATATTATTCCCCCAGGATTTTTTTTTTTTTTGGTGGGGGTAGAGTGGGAGAACCAGGCTCCTATTTATATCAGACATTTTCACAGATCATTAACTTTTAGAGGCAGTTCCCTTGGGTACAAAAACAAGTTGAAATATTCCAGGATATGTTTTAATTTAGTTGTTCCTGTATATGCAGAGTTATCTCAAGTTTGAAAGACACGGTTGTTTACCTGCCTCTGTCATTGTGTGGGTGAAAAAGGATATACCCTTTCAGAACCACGACTCTGGTTCACAGGACAGGTGGGAGGTGCCTTATTCTCAGTCTTTGGCTGCAAAGATATGACTCTTTAAATATCTTTTTTACTTGGTCTAATCACTTCGAAGTTTCTAGAGAGTTTAGAGTCTTATGACTGTTAACACAAGCAAAGATATATTAAGTATATGGAGTAACTTGGAAAGCTTGCCTCTAACGGTGTTTGGGTGATTAGCAAGTGGTAACTTATAACTTCTAGAGAAAGCAGGAAACTTGACTGTAAAAAGAATATGATCCTACATACCTGCTTTTGAAGTTGAGAAGATGATTGTCTAAAGGCGGGGAAGAGCTGGAGGATGAAAGAAGCTCTTCCTTGGAAGAGCCCAATGGAGAAAGGGCTTCCTTGGATGTGTTTTCTCCCGTAGATGCTTTGCTTTGCTTTGCTTCTGATGCACCTATTAAGGACTGATGGCCCGCTTACTTTGTCTCTTCTTGTCTTGCAAGAGTACCCCCAGTCATAGTTTTCCATTTTTGTTCAAAGCTGACATTAAGGTAAGAAAGAGAATTTTGTTTTCATTTAAACAGTCACTATTAGATCACTTGGCAGCCTAAAAGGTATATTCTGACATATCTACTTGAAACTTTGGCTTTTTTTTTTTTTTTTTTAGAAAAATAGAAATACCAGGGACTCCCTTTTCCCTTTCTTTAATTTGGAATTTATAAATTGAACCTTTCCGAAGGTAGCAAAACAAATTACTACTGCCCCAAATTCCTTCTCTGTTTATTTTATAAATAAAGTTTTATTGAAACACAGCCATATCCATTCATCTACTTAGCACCCGTGACTGTTTTTATACTGTGGAGACAGAGTTAAAGAGTTTCGCTGGAATCTGCGTGGCCAGCAAAGCTTTCTGACCATTTACAGAAACAACTGGCCAGCTCCTGATTTAAATTGAGTATACTTAATACTCCAATGATCCCTTTGACCTCCAAGGGCATTCCAGGTATGTGGTGCACATGCATACACACAGGCAAGATATGCATATACATAGAATAAAAAGAAATCTTTTCTAAAATTTAGAGGAAATGTAAACACAGTTTGGATTTGAATGGACAGACCACAACATATAATTCACATAAAATGTTGCCGTGTTTTTTTCTAAGAGTTTGTCATTTGGAACTTCTTCAGTAGCCTGAGTTTAGCTTATAAAGCGGCTGTGCATTGACCAATCCATCTTCAAGCTTCACAAGCTCCTGGCTGAACAAGAGACCTTTGTTCTGTGTCTAAGCTAGTAGCTAAGCAAGGGACTTGGTAGGTAGACCAGTTGTCTCTAGTTTGGAAATGACTAAAAGGAATAGCTATGTTGGATGTTATCTGGGCATAGTTTTCTCACATAGTGGTAGAAGATGCTTTAACAGATAATGAGTGGAGAAGGTACTGATTGATCCTTTCCTTTTTAAACAGTTCTCTATGAGAGGACAGATTTGCTTTGTACCCTCAAATGCAAATATTAATATATTTTCAACAATAGTTTGTGGATGAACTGGTGGTATTTCTTTTCTTCCTTCCTTCCTTCCTTTTTCCCCCTCTGTCCTCCTAGTCTTCCTTCCCTCTTCCTTTCCTTACCTACCCTTCTTCTTTTCTTCCTTGCTTCCTTGGTTAAGCCTAGGGTTTCACCCATGCCAGGCAGGGGTTACACAGCTAAGTCTCACTCCCAGCTCTATGCTTTCCTTTATTATGAAGAATAGCTCCTAAAAATTAGAATTAGTATTTATCTGCTTTGGAATAATTCAAGTTTTCAAACTTGGATATACCAGTTTTTGAAAAGAGACTTCTGGTGGAATTCTCTTAAACTTTACAATTCACATTGAAACCATTTGATTTTCTTAAAGGTTCGGAACAAGGTTTCATGTTTACATCTTTTTGTCTGTTTTTACAGATGGGATCTCTAAGCCCTAGCTGTCCTGGAGGTCTCTTAAGTAGATCAGGCTGGCCTCAAACTCACTGAGATCCTCCTGCCTCTGCCTCCTAAGCTCTGGGGCTAAAGGTGTGGGCAACCACACTCAGCCTTGCGGTCACAGCTCA
Organism: Mus minutoides; assembly: GCA_902729485.2. NCBI lineage: Eukaryota > Metazoa > Chordata > Mammalia > Rodentia > Muridae > Mus > Mus minutoides. The sequence continues at coordinate 128,840 of CACVCL010027625.1, read as the reverse complement.
GGCACTATCTGCTCGGAGCGTTTTTACTTTGTAAGCTTTTTACTATTGCTTTTCATTCATTCTTCACACCTTTCTAATGTTTTTTTGCCTAATTTTAAGAACTTTGTTTTACTGAAAATTAAAACTACTATTCAATAAATTAGTACTTGACAGTTGTCAAACTATCTAATCAGATGTGATTTGTGGGGAATGGTAATTATGTTTTTAAATTAAATTATTCTAGAATTATGTGTATGTTTTGCACCACTTCAGTGCCTGGTGCTGACCTACAGAGGCCAGAGAAGGGCCATGTTCCCTGAAACTTGATTTACAGAGGGTTGTAAACCACCATGGGGGTACTGGGAATTGAAACCAGGACCTCTGGAAGAACAGCCAGTGCCCTTAACCACTGAGCCATCTCTCCAGCCCTATATCACCCTCCTTTGAATTCCCCAAGCATAACAATATTAATGGCAGTAGGGCAAATGAGAACAAGTTAAAAAAAAGTAGATGAAAAGCTTCCCTTAATTTTTTTAACCTTTTTTTTTTTTCTTTTCTTTCGGACACAGTTTTGGTACTATAAGTTTGGAAGCTGCTCTCCCTAGTTAGAGACCTGTGTGGGTTGGTTCATATGAGGTCTGGAACAGACACTCAGGTGGGAGTAGCTCCGGTCTCCTGGTCTCCATCTTAGCTTTGCTTTCCCCTGTGTTAGATATGCTCATTGTTTGTGAAACCAGTTGAGCTGGTGAAATGTCCTACATAGAAAGAGTTGATCTAGAGAACCATGGAAAGTACTGGACAAACTCCCACGTCGTGGCTGGTTCTTACTGCTTTCAAGTTTGCAGAAACTTCTTAGATTCTCTTCACTGAAAGGTCTTTCACAGCTTTAGCTGATTTTTAGATCTTGTTGTAGATTATTTCTTTCCGTGGCCTTCAGCCCAGTCTCCTGTGGCCTGCAGTCAGGAGTCCAGTGTTTCTCAGTTATCATTTTGTTTCTATTTGGACAACTTGATGTGGTTTCTGCTCTTCTGGACCAATGTAAAAGAATGTCATGATTGCTTTGGAAATGATGGCTAAGTGTTATTCCAGCACCCCATTTAAGTGAATAAAGCCCAGACTTTTTTTTTTTTGAAATATTGATCTTTTCTAAGCTCGTTGCTGAGTTCTTCCTGTGCATTACTTCATTTTAAACTGCACAACAGTCCCAGAAAGAATTCTAACAGTATTCGTATTGCCTAATCTTGAATAAGCAAATGTTAGGTTTACAGAAGCCTTAGCTCAAAGAAATAGCAGGTGCAGAGAGAGTTAAGGACGGTGAGAGTTATTTAGAGAGGGTGGAGAATTCTCTAGAGGTGCAGAGCTCTCTGGAGAGAAGAGCCAGGAATGGCTTGGCTTTCCTTCCTTTGAGCCACACGGGCAGGCTGTGCTCGGAGCTCTAACCTCCTTTCTTTATCTTTTAGATCTTGCTTACACTGTGTTTGTTGCTCCTGGTTTTGTCTGAAAAAAAAAATTCCAGAGAATTGGATGCTTTTGAGAATTCATACCCTTGCCAGGGAAGAAAATTCTCAGAGGCAACTGAATAGTTACTGAAGGCTCTGGGTTCTATGTCCAATAACCCCTTCCTTCCCCCAGCCTTGCTCCACAACTTTGGTATTTTGTCTGTAGCAAGGGCAGTAATAAGGCAAATACTGTAATGTTGAATCACTTTCCTGCCTATATAAGGGTTCATACAAAGCATTCCATTCCGAGCAGGACATTTTGTGGAACTGTGAACTCCTTCCCGAAGAGGCCGTGGGAGATAGCGTAGAACCAGAACGGTCCCCACTGCGTTCCTTTAGTGTTGGGCCATTTGGATTTTTCTGGGAATGCCAAACTGAATGGAAGGAAAAGTGGCTGCTGGCACTCCTAATATTTTCATTAATCTTAATTGATTCATTTTAATTAAAATATAATAGCTCTCCAGCATTCTTCCCGTTTTCCGCTATTTATGGCCTTGAGACTTAGCAGCCGGTGCCTTGACACGTCTGTGGCCCCTCATTTTGATAAATGGTGAGCAGAGAAACGCCCCTTACTCCCCTCCAGACTCTCTCCCTTTCACTTACGAAATTTCACTGTGGAAAGACTCCTTACTCTGGTCCAGGTTAGCACCCTGACCACTAATACTGCCTCTGCTCTCCAGGTTGTAAGTGTAGCCTTGCTCGGTGACATGATGCTTTCAAAAAGTCATTCGAATTTGTCTCTGAAGTTTTATCTTCTAAAATTAATTTTATCCAAAAATGTGTTTCTTTCTTTTTTTTTTTTTGTTTTTTTTTGGCTTTGTGTTATTTTATTTTTTAAATGGCGGAACAGTTGAGCGGCAGGCTCTATCCCTGGTCTATGGCGATCTTTCCACTCCTCCGCGCCCCCTTACCTGCTGCATTCTCTTCTCTTCTGCCTCACCGACCCCTTGCTGCTCCTTGTAATCAGCCTGGTGTTTAGTTGTGAGCTGCTGGTTGCTGCATCTCTTTATGAATCATGCCATTGCGGTATTTTGCCTGCCATTGTTAATCTCCTGTCGATTTCCTAGATTCAATTCCTTAGTGGAAACGTTCAGAACGTCCGTGCTTCACTCCTTTGATTGATACTTCTGTGTCCCGTCATGCCACCATTCTTTGCTCACTCTTAGATGGCTTTTTTCTTTTGGGTCATTTTTGTTTCTTTTGTCTAAGAAGAAGAGGCCTTCCTATATGGTAAACATTTTCCAGGTTTAGAGGTGCTTGACTTCTGGCGTTTACGGTGTCATTCCCAGAGTGTAGCAGGTAAATTTACAAGCTCTTCCTATGACCCAGGCCCTAGGACAGTCACTGTGACAGAGAGATGCAGGTGTCCCTGTTTCTCTCTTGAAAACAAACTTGTTTCCTCATAAGGAAAGCAAGCCATTGACCATTGACATTTCCTCTCTGCATTGCTGTTATCCTGGGTCAGTTACAGCCTCATGGTTATCAGTATGTGTAGCTTTGATTTGATGTGCCTTCTTAACAAATAATCTATCTTTTTGGCTGAGGGAATTAGTGTGTTCATAGACTATTTAAATCAGAAGTCCTTCAGGCTCTATCTCTTGAACATCTTGAAGACTCAGGCCTTAGTAGGTGAGTCACGGTGCTCACGACACACCATGGCAGAGCTGGAGGAAGACCCAGATCCCTGATTTGGAGTCTGGCGTTTTGCTGCCTAAGGTGACATTACTTTTTTTTTTTTTTTTTTTTCCAGTTTCCAGATACTTTTGACTGACTAGCACCTAACTCCTGGATTCATGTAGAAATCTGCACATATTTTACCAGCATGCATAGGAATTGCTCTAGCACAGTGGTTCTCAGTCAGTGGGTCGTGGCCTTCTAGGGGCTTGAACAGCCCTTCCACAGGGCTGCCTAAGGTCATCTCCATCCCTAGAGTCTCTTGACTGTCTGTTTAGAGGATAGTTTGCAGTGATGCAGGGTGAAGCAGCATCTTGCCATCTGCCACATTGTTTCTCTGGTTTGACTGATGGCTGGCGAGTGCTTATGGTCAAGGGGCCCTTGGCTGTGGCTACCGGTCCAAGCCCAGCAGTGGATCTGTTGAGAAACTTGAACTTCAGCTTCTTCTGCAAGCATCAGTAGATGGTTTTGTGTTTTCCAGGTTGCTCTGTTAGGAATCCTGGGGTTGCCTTTTTACTTCTTTCTCCCAGGCTAGAATTCTGATGGCGTGAACGTCATCTTTCACAAACAGCCAAGTTTCTTGCAGCTGAGATAGTTCAGCAATGTTCGCATCTGTGTGCTTAGGCAGGAAGACTGAAGTTGCATATGCATCTTTTAACTGTGCATTGGCCTTCTTTTTTGTTTTTCTTTTTTCTTTTTTTTTTTCTGCTTCAGTGATTCTAATTAGTTTTTTGACTGGGAAAATTAAGCTAATGAGTTTGGACTGTACTTCCCAAATAGTTTTCTTGTGTGAGTTCTGACATCTTTATCCAGCTGAGATTTTTAAGTCTGCTTTATCATTTCCTCAGATAATGGAGCCAGGTAATACAGACTGAGAGCAAGCATTTTTTCTTGCCTTTTTTCCAAGGGAATGTAGTTAACTAATGAGCTGACTTGTTTACTTGATAATCATCTTTATTGCTGGCTCTGGAGCCTGTGATGTCATCTCCTTGGATAGCCTGTTTTACAAAGAAGGAATAAATGATAAAATGGTAGTGTGTGAAGAATCTACAGAAATAGTTATGCTACATAGGTTTTTCTTGTAAAAGCAGTCTCTTCTATGCAAAGTATTAGTTATATTCTCAGCAGAGTGAGGAGCCGTGGCAGTCTCTTGGCCAGGCCATTGATTCTTGCCAACATGAAACTGTGCATAGGTCTGGGTCTGGGAAAGGTGGTGCAGGAGGGTAATGGACAGGGAGGGGTATGCTGAACACCTCCCACAAGGCCAGCGTGGGTACGCTGAGGTTCCCAACAGTGGTGTTGGCTGCCTGGTGTGGCTGGCCAGAGACAAGTAGTCTGCTCTAACCCTTTTTTTATTTCTCAGCTCTTTGTTAATCAGGATTTCTTTACACTCTTAACATTTATTGAGAGCCTCAGAGGGCACTCATACATAATTGAATTGGTCAATATTTACTGTATTAAAAACTAATAAAAGATTAATTCATTCAAAAGTATCAAAGTTAAATGATTAATTCTTATATAAATGGTAAGTTTTAATAGACTGTAACTTTGAAGGTTGGTTAGAGAAATGTCATTGGTGTTTGTTTTTGTCAGTCTTGTTGATGAACGGCATGGCTGAAGGACATGAGTCTCAGCTCTGCCTCAGCATTCAGTCTGCTCTTTGGAATGTTACACTGTACACTGTGACAGTCTGAGTGAATGTGAGTGTGTATATGGTCAAAGTACATGATGCACTTGAAAGAAATTGTATGAAGCCTAACACTGTGCATGCTTAATCACAACAAATAATTTAAAAATATGACAAGCCATATCTTAATAATATGAAGATAAGTTTGAGTTACTGTTCCTCTAGAATTTCAGTGTCTCTCAGATTGTGCCTGGGCCACACTTTGCCATCATTGAGACTAATGTATACATTTTCTGAGAGCAGAGAACATTTCTGTAGCTTTCTTAGGACCTGGAGAATAGCTTTGCGTTCACTCTTTCAGCGTGTTTACTGGTTCCACTTTCCCCCTAAAATTCCAGGGAAAAGCACCATCTGGTGACTCAGAGTACAGCTTCCTCCTCAGGAGCCTTTCCTTCTCTTAGTCATGCTGTAAGAATCTCTGCTGCTAGCTAGGTGCCAGTGTGCCCCTTGATGATGCGTGTGACTGCAGGCTGGGTGCAAATCAAGATAAGTCACAGAAGGGGAAGAGACAGTCTCACTTGAGTGCAGAGAGTGAATTCTAGGAAGTCCTGGAGGTTGCCAGGAGAAATAAGTTGTAATTGTTTTCTAGAAACAGAGTGGGTATGTTTTCAGGGGGCTCAGCTGGTAAATTGGGATCCATTCTGCTCCCCAGGAAGCCTAAGCTGTGTTCCAATTCACATTCTCGGCAGCAAGGCAGCGGCAGGTGTCTGGAGAGTGAGTGGGAACAGTTGGTAGTCTGAGTGGCAGTGCGCTCATCTGCCAAATGTCAGGCTCATCTCCCCCAAACTGATGGCGGAGAGATGTAAACTTCAGCTCAGAACAGGCAAGTTTCGAAGGACTAGGCTTTCAAGCTTCTGATAAAATGTAAAAACAAGCATTATCAAAAGGTATCTTAAGAATTGTGCGGTAAACTGTTTAATAAAGTAAGGGTACCGCTGACATTTACAACCAATTGGAACAAATCTATTCGTTACAGCGGGAAAGCTCTCTGTGGGTGTGGTAGCTTACAAACCGTTGGCTTTGCCTTGGACTCACACAGGAATGGAGTGAAAGCAGTCTCCAAACAGCATTCTGTCTGCTTTCTGAGAATGAGTGATCGTGGCATTTTCTAACCGCTTGTCTGTTGGGCACAGAAAGTCATGGCGGAACATTCCACTAATAGTCTCTGAACTTCTTTCTCTGTCCTGTTCTTCCTGGGCTGCCTTTAGCGCTTCAGCATGGAAGGGATCTCAAATGTCATTCAGAATGGCCTCCGCCACACCTTTGGAAACTCAGGCGGAGAGAAACAGGTGCTCCATTATCCTTATTTCCCTCACCTTCTGCTTGTTCCTTTACTCTGTGAGGGCCCTGAAAGTTGTCATTTTTACTAATTTAGTAAGATGGTGGGTGGAAGGGGAGGAATGCAGGTTTATTCTGTCTGTGTATGAACAGTGATGGACAGAATCTGCCTTTGGGGAGAAAGCGTTTAGATTGGACAACAGACTGATTGCACCCTTAAGCAGGTTTCAGGGCCCCATTTTCATGCCCACCTTTAACAAATAGATATTAATATACTGACATAATGGCTTGCATGATTGTGAAAACTACTGAACTGGAACATGATACATTGCTGCTGAAATTGAGAAAAGAAGATCTCATTTTGAGGAGCATGTGTCCAGAGCTTGTTACCTTTGAGATTAGAGTCTTAGGTAAAAAATATGCAGAGAGCGGATCTTACCTCTTTTATCTGAAGTTGGGCATATTGTAGAGTGAGCCAGCTCAGCTATCAGCCAAGTGAGGAGCAAGATGACCTCATGGATACAGAGTTATACGCTGGGAGACTGCATAGTCAGGTGTGTAGCCACTTGGTTTGTGTTTAGGGTTTTGCATAATTCAAAGGAGGGTCACAAACATGGGAATGTATATATTGGTGAATGTATTTGAAATTATCTTCCACTATTTGAAAATTCTATCTAAGACACTCTTGTAGGCCAGGTCTTGGCTGAATCAGAAGGTGTGCCACTTTTAGATGTAGGAAGTCCAAATGCCTAGAGATTCTTCAGGGTTATTTTTTTTTGTGTATCGCTCAAGAGGGGAGAGAGTTGGTATCAGCTTCACACTGACATTCACAGCTGATAGGGAGGCCCCCTGGGGATGGGTGAATTCTAGTTGTTATTCTGTGCCCCTTGCCTCTGTCAACCTGCAAGATGGAAACATAGCCTACAGTTGACTTGGCTCATGAGGAAGTAGCTATGGGCCAAGGCGTGGATTCCTGATCCTTCTTCACATGGCTTGGCACCATGAGTAAAGGCTCAGGTGGGCACATCATTGGCATTTATGGGATTTTTAAGAATACATATAAAGAAATATACTTGGGTGTATAGTTGAGCCTCACTGGGAGGATGTGGGGCTCTGAGATTTAAAAAGTTGAACAGCTAAGTTTTACTATTGTTTGGGCCCCAGGCCCAGTTATTGTTTGTTTAGCAACTTTTTCTACCTTAATTTTCTAGTTATTTATAGAACCACATAGTCTGTGGGGATTAGGAACAGAGAATGAATTTGTAGGACAGGCCTGAAGAAGCTCAAGGACAGGGTAAGACACTAAGTTTCTATATGAGCTTTTACAAGCTGCTCTGAACTATAAAATAGAGGACTCTAGACAGTTGTTTCTGGAACATACTTTTGCAAGATTTTTCTTTTCCTTTTTGATTTTTTAAACCTAAGTGTGATAATCATGAGCGTTTAGAGAGAGTGAATTGGCTGGACAATTTGTCACAAATTCAGAGATTATTTTTATTATTCATTTATCTTTTTGGCCATTCTTTCCCAATTATCTAATCTCTAATATCTAAGGCCATTTATATGTACTTACAACCACTTAACATATTAATTTTGTTTCAGTAATTGTTTGGGAAGTGAGTCTTTGTTATCAGTGTCTGGAAGAAGTTGGTTTGTGTCTGAAACATTGTTGTGTTACTCAAGTTGACTGTTTTCAACTGGAATAATGGCCAGAGATTATTTGTATATATTGTTAAAATGATGTTGTTAGTTTAATGACTGTTTTGAAACTATGTTGAAAAATATGCAAGTAAAGTGATAGATAAGACTCCACATTAGAAATGAGCAAATGAGCTGGCTGTCCTCAGACCTCACCCTATGAGCATTCAGTGACCAAGCTGTAGGAAGGCCTTACTTAGGCTGACAGGAGACTTACACACAGCAGGCAGGATTGAGGAGAGAAATGAGCCCCAGAGGAAAGACAGACTGTGGGGACAGCTACCTACCATGTGCCCACCTCCAAAGCAGCCCTGCTTCTGTAGAAAGTAGACCTAGGGAGTGCATTGCTGTGAACATAAGTTCATTCAGGCCTGAATGATTTTTTTTTTCTTTTAATTTGGCAGTATCTGACGACAGTCATCCCTTACGAGAAAAAGAATGGCCCACCGTCTGTGGAAGATCTTCAGATATTAACCAAAAGTGAGAAAAGACAAATCTAAACAACTTATCATTTGACTTGTGCTGGTTCCTAAGCGCTCGGGTTTATTTCTGAAGTTGATTTTTATTTTGTCAGTGTAGGTTGGTAAATGGTGGATGCCACCCTGTATTCTTATGACAGTGAAGTAAATAACTATCATATCAAATGCAGTGAAGTAAATAACTATCATATCAAATGGAGTGAAGTAAATAACTCTCATATCAAATGGAGTGATGAATAACTATCATATCTAATGGAGTGAAGTAAATAACTATCATATCAAATGACTTGAGTGTTGTTTGAATCCTTTCCCTTAACTTTTGAAATATTTGTGAGCTAAGGTTTTTTTCTTTTAATTTTAGAAAACATGTAAGTTGAATCTCCATCATTATACATGAGAGGGTGTCTGTCTGTCACTGATTAAAATGCTTTGTGGCTCTTATGTGACTTAGTGACGGACTAGGAGAGAGGTAGAGATGTAGGGTAACAGTCGCCTTCTTGAGAACGGGAAAACAGAGGTAGCTGTTGTAAGGCTCTCCTAAGTTGGCAGTGGGTCCTAAGAGTATGCATCCATCCAGCAAGCATTTCTAGGCTCTGCTGTGGGCCAGGCTGTTTTCTAGGTACATTAACGAATGAAGCAGACAGATACTCTGCCAGTATGTGGGGGTAAATTTAAAATGATTTGTGAGATTAATAAATATACATAATGTTGAGTATGTCTTAGAATGTCCTAAGCAGCCACAGAAACCTGCTTACTCTTTATTTTCAGGGGTATTCTTGGAAGTCACTTTCTCTCTCTTGGTAGCAATGGAATATTATGAAATATTTTCTCAATTTATCCTATAGTAAATAAATTATGTCTGATTCAGAGCAAGTCACAATCAGCTTAGCATGGGCTAGAGAGATGACTCAGTGGTTAAGTCACTGGCTGGTGTAGAGGACCCAGATTCAATTTCTAGCAACCACACGGTATCTCACAACTGTTTGGAACTCTAATTTCAGGAGTTCTGATGTCCTCTTCTGGCCTCCACAGGTGCCAGACACATATATGATATGCAGATAACATCCCTATACCAAACAAGCAAACAAACACACAAACACAGTTGTCCAAATTTCATAAACAAAGGAAGTGAAAGGCAGTGAAAAGATTGAGCTCCTGCTCTTTGGCTCACATATGTCAGGCAGCACTGAGGAGGCTGAAGTAGGAGGATTGTCCTGAGATTCTGAGATTTGACCATCCTGGGCTACACAGAGTGAGACCCTGCCTCAAAAGAAACAAACAAAATAGAAAGGATTAGATTTGTTGACATTACTTCTAATTGTAAATTTTATAGTTTCTTATTAGAAGGAAATGTGTGTCACGTGGGTGGATACTGTTAGTGACATATGGGCAGGAGGCCAGGGGGGACAGGCAGCTTCCTCTAAGCCACTCGCTGCCTGCTAACCTTGGTTGTTTAAACGTTTTCATGGGGCGCAGTGCATGGAAAGTCTTATATTACCTTACGATATAGGTAAGCCAGGGGAGGCCAGTCAGTGTAAGATGAAGAAGCCAGAGCTTAGCGGGGTGGGTGGTCAGCCTTCTCATTTTCAGCAAGAGCTTGCACATTTGTGTGTGTCCAAGATCACATAAGATGGTTAGTTACAAGGCCGAGTCTCTTAAGTCTTGGGCAACTACACCCCAAATGACCCCAGCTCCTGGAATGTCACTTTAGAGAGAAGCTAAAAAAAAACCAAAAAACAAAACAAAAAGGCTGAAGCCTGAAAGTGGAAATGCTGAGCCTACGGATTGTCTAAAGAAGGGAGAGTAAATACTGCTTAGGTAACTGTGACTCTTGAGCCCAGGAGCTGCAGCTCAGGAACGAGACAGAGTCATTGCGGTTCCATATCTAGAACACTCTTAGGTGATATCTTCCTAGATGGACACAGTTGTTTTCAGAATCTCTGGGCATCTTTGGGTGACAGAATGCTATCCACTCTAAGACAGCTCTGATGATGCTCTGATGGTAGAGACATTCGGGTTTACCCGGGCCTCTGCTGCTGCCATAGAGGAAAAGCCATTGGTGCATCTGTGGCCGTCCTCATAAAAGCTGTGGGAAGGGAGTCACGGTGTGATGATAATGGTAGTCATGAGAGTTACATTGGCTCCTTCTGGTTGACACTAGGCCCTATATGTTGTCTGTACATAATGAGGAGCTGGATCCTCATTAACACGCCTCTGAGTTAGACCTAATTATTATCCCCATGTTATGGATGAGGAGCTTGGTACACACGGTGGCAAAGTACCTTATTCATAATTAGAGAAGTGCTGGAGCCAGGGTTAAAAGCCCCAGAGGGCTGATTTGACAGTTACACTGTGTGGACTTCTCATACATCCAGGGAAAACATTAACTAGGAAGGTGCAATTGAGAATTTGTCTCTACCTTGCTGGCTTAGATTAAAAACCAAGACCGAAAATCTGATGCTCAGTGGCTGGGGTTTCAGTCTTCAAGTTTGGTATTCAGCAAGGACATAACATTAGGCTGGCAGGCAGGTGGGCCTCAGTGTTAACACTTAGTCTGGTATACATGGAGCCCTAGGTTTGATCCCTGCAATATAATGGTGTGTGTATGTGTATTCTCCTATACAGACAGTCACACACAGAGAGACCAGCAGGCAGGCAGGCAGGCAGGCACTCACACACACATGCAAACACACACACACACACACACACACACACACACACACACACACACACACACGGCAAAAACCTCCTTTTAGAAAATGGTTCCTTATCTTCTTCTTAGGTGCTGGGAGCTGCCTTCTAGGCCCTTTTTCATTGATCTTTCAATTGTTTCACTAAATCTCCCTAGTCTACGCTTTAAAGAGGACAATTAAATCTCCCTTCTCCAGAAAGTCCTCCAGTTCTAAGGATCTGTGAGGGTAACAGGGCTCCTCAAGGTGCACACTGCACCGTCCTTCACTGTCCAGCATGCACTGGAACAAAGCAGATACTCCACCAATGGCCCATCCCTCATTCATACCTCCCGTGCTTGGGAATGTTGGCCAAGGGAAATGATTCCCATGTCTCCACGGAGAGTCACTGTATTCTCTTACCTAGAAGAGATTCTGTAATCCGTGTGAATCAGTCATACCATGTCATCCGTTAGTCTTGAGGCTACAACTGTGAAAGGACATGTAACTTCTGATCTGGACCCTAAGCTGTTGCCACTGTCTTTTTCTTGTTTGGCAGTTCTGCATGCCATGAAGGAGGACAGCGAGAGAGTTCCAAGCTTGTTAACCGACTATATACTGAAAGGTGAGTTGTTAACCGACTGTATACTGAGAGGTGAGTTGTTAACTGGCTATACTGACAGCCGAGTTGTTAGCCGACTGGATACTGAGAGGTGAGTTGTTAACCAACTGAGGAGAGGTGAGCTCTTTGATGCTGTGGAAGCCGTGGCTGACAGGCTGTGCTTTCTCAGGAGATGTATCATCTTGATGACAAAAGCACGCCCAACTCTGTTAATGCTCAGTGATTGTAGGAAGGCCAGGGATGCGTGACTTCCATCAGGGCTCTATAGAATTTGCCTTCTGTTTGAGATCCTGGGCTGGAAAGAAGTCCCAGAGCTGAGTGGTAAACACCCACTGAGCAAGGATTAGGAATGTATTAAAAAGGCACTGGGCTCTGGGCATGGGAATGCACACCTTTTTTTTTTTTTCTTTATTAGATATTTTCTTCATTTACATTTCAAGTGTTATCCAGAAAGTTCCCCATACCCTCCCCCATCCCTGCCCTGCTCCCCTACCCATCCCCTCCCACATAATGGCCCTGGCATTCCCCTGTACTGGGGCATATAAAGTCTGCATGACCAAGGGGCCTCTCTTCCCAATGATGGCCAACTAGGCCATCTTCTTCCATATATGCAGCTAGAGACATGAGCACAGGGGGAACTAGTTAGTTCATGTTATTCTTCCACCACTAAGAGAACACAAATGCCAGCCCAGGCTACTGTACCCAGCAAAACTCTCATTTACCATAGACGTTGAAACCAAAGTATTCCATGACAAATTCAAATTCACATAATATCTTTCCACGAATCCAATAACAGAAAAACACCAATACAAGGACGGAAACTATGCCCTAGAAAAAGCAAGAAAGTAATCCCTCAACAAATCTAAAAGAAGACAGCCACAAGAACAGAATCCCAACTCTAAAAACAAAAATGACAGGAAACAACAATTACTGTTCCTTAATATCTCTTAATATCAATGGGAATGCACACCTTTAATCCTAGCGTTTGGAGCAGAGGAAGGTAGATCTCTGAGTTTATTCCAGTCTGGTGTACATGGAGAGTTCTATGCCAGCCAGGAAGTACATAGTGAGACACTGTCTCAAAAGATAAAATAAAATTTTATTATTAGTACTTAAAAATTTTAAAAATGACATTGACCACACTTTCTGAGTATCTGGTATGGAGATGTCGGTCCTGTGAAGCTTGGGAAGGGGGGTCTCTAATCATCTTGAGGGCAGTAGAAAAGGAAGGACAGATATGCCAGGGCGGATGGTGGAGAGAGGGCAACTGTGCAGAGAGGAGACTGAGGCTTCAGGTGGAGAAGGGGAGGGAGAGTCAGGAGAGCTCAGTGGTGAGCCGTGGGCTGTACGCGTTAAAGTACGCCATCCTGACCACACAGGCTGTGGATACTGAGGAGGGAAAAGAAGACAAGATCACGGGCCTCCCTGTGCCAAAAGCAAAAATCGAAAAGGCACCTCCTCAGTCGAAGGGACCAGAGAGCTCACCCAGCTATAGAAAAAGTGAATGCTGGTCAGTGGGTTTAATGCTAATTTATTTATGGAGCAGATTTGAATATTGTGTAGTCAGTTGACTTTGCAGGATTCTTTGCTTTGCCTTCTCTCTTACAGTTAGTAGGAGATTTGAGTGATCTGACTTCTGAGACACTTGCTATCTCTGATGGGCTTTTTATTCAGCTAATTTCATAAAATGGAAAGGGCCCACGGTGAATGATACAGAAGTATCACTCATAGAGACCTGACATGGAGAGCAGCAGCCTGCTGCTTGCCAGCGGGTTACATGGGAGGAAAGGGCTGAGCCGACACCTTTTTAAAGGCTTTTTTTTTTCTTTCTGATGGATGGCCTTTTCTCCCGATTGAACTAATAATTTTTTTTTCTTTTGTACCTGACATCTTTGTTTGCTTTGTGTTGTGCTAGCCGTGGTATGAAAGCTGGACGGCCCTGAGGTTTGTTCTAGACATGAAACAGGAACGAGACGAGCATAAAGAATATGTCTCAGTCTTAAATTACAGTGGATCTAGAGGGCACTGCCAGGACAGCCAGACAGTGGCTTCAGAAGGGTGTTATGGCCTGGGGAATAGAGCTCTGGGTGAGATGTGGGCTGCAAACATTAGTGCCTACGGTCCGCATCGCACAGGCTGGGGATCTTTGCTTTGAAAAACCTAGGACCATGACTGTAAATCTTGTCCTCCCACTTGGGGAGGCAGGTGTCCCCTTCCTTGGCCTGTGCCTCCCACTCTGGCTTGGCTGTCTAAGCCCTGGCTAGCTGGCTGTACCTGCTTCCTATGAGCTGTTCTATGCATGTGTTGTGCTTCTGTCTGACTTACCTTATGCTGTGAAGTCCGGGCAGAAAAGCAGCCAGAAGCCAGACTCTAGCAATGGTGCTATAGTCTAGAACTCGAAAGAGGGAACAGCATGTAGAGATGTTCAGGGGTTGGTGGAAGTTCCTCTTGTGGGCTTGTGGGTAATAAAATGCTCTTTTCCACTCAGCCTGTCAACTGTTGATTTTCCTAGGGACCAGTAATCAGACTCTGTGTGGGAGGGGCTGTTGCTCACAGTGGAGAGCGATGTGTTTTCTCCTGTGGCTTAGCTGGCTGTCTTACGGTCCTAACCCATGGCTTAGCTGTGTAAAAATACCTCCCCACTTTTAATGCAAGGGTGAGAAGTGAAAGAACTCAAAGTGACCCCATTTGGCCAAAGGTGGACCGGGTGCTGGTGGGTAAATGCAATCCTCACTTAATTACCATCCTCCTGCTGCTGCTGCTGCTGCCCTGGGCCAACAGGGAAATGGGAGTGTCCACTCTCGCCATTGACTTCCCCAGCCTGTGCTGTGGAAGGGACTTAGAGGAGGGGCTGGGGTCATGGGCTTATAGCTGGTATGCTACCTCAAGAGACGTGGCCTAATTACTGTGTCTTAGAGAACTTCTCATTGTTGGTTTTGACAGATGCTTGCATTCGTATGCAGTCTTCATTACGCAATGGCAGTTTTCACATACATATAGAATGTTTATACCATTTCATGTTTAATCCAGGTATACGCAGGAGATACATTTCCACCTGTTTCTTTTCTTTCTTGTAGTTCTGTGTCCGACATAGAGCAGCGTTATGGTGGGAGCCGCCTCCCGTTCTGTGGACCCCAGGCTTGACTTCCTATGGCGTTACTCTCGAACATGCTGCCACGAGTCCTGGCTTTTGGAGACCCAGCACACTTGAACTTGGATTTGCAATTCAGTATTAATAGATCATGACTTCACTAATCCATCACATTATAGCACCACGAGAGCTACAGTACTCTTGAATTCTAGGGATAGGTTTTGGTAAATGTGAACTTGTTTCTAAGTTAACAGTCAAGGAGAGGGACACGAATCGTGCATGCTGTTGTTTGTGACAGTGTGGCTGTCAGTTTTGAATTCCTCCGTTTGAACTGCACTGAAGAGCTAGACTAAAGCACAGGGCGGTCCAACTGTAGCTGTTCTTCAGTGAGGGTGAGAATCAGTGTTTCAGAGCATCTTCAGAATATTACCTACCAGTGTTGTCCAGAAACAGAGATTCAGCGCGGCTGTTGTGAGGAAGAGTGCCACCCACCCGCACTGCTCTCGCCTAACCGTGGACGCCGGACACTGTTGGAAGCTAAGTTTTGTAATTTCTGCCTGATTTACCTTCATTGGCATGCGAGCCATTGGGATGCCTTTCAGAATCATTATGAACTTAGGGTGTGTCTGTCCTGTGAAGAAGTGTGTCTGGAAAGGGGTTCATGCCTCTAAGGTGCTTAAGGAGCTACTGAGGTACTGCCTTTTCTCATGGGTGTGTTCAGTTTTCTTTACACCTGTGTGCTTTTCTAGAAAAAGCTGCTAATGGCTGCAACACTAATCATGAACACGTTTTGCCAGTTTCAATCAAGCCAGTGGCATTTAATAAAATTATATATACCCACTTAGGAGTCTTGAGTTTTTGTTCGGGTTTACCCTCATAGAGCGCTCCTTGGGCTTGGTGTAGAGTTCACTACTGAAGTGTGCTTTCTGGGGAGGTTCTCCTTAGTGTAGGATGTTGAAGCAGGAAAGTGACCTTTGCAGATCATGCTACATGGCTGTGGCAGACAAGCTATCTTTCTATTTAGCTGGACAATGAGAATCCAAAGAGCTGAGGCAGCCCCCCCCCCACTGCAAATGAGTATATTTAGGACACTTTTCCACCTCAGAGTCTCATGTATACACGTCGTCTACATTCCTGTCCCCAGCCAGTGGAATGTTGCTGTAGTTGGGGCTCAGTTTGAAGTCGGATGGCATCTGGCATCAGCCGTCCCTAGGAGTCTGGACTTTATTGCCCTGCCTGATAGTGGGGATGTGGGACTATTTGCCAGAACCCTTTGAATTGCTGAAGACACAGTATTAATAATTTAAGAAATGGATTAGAGTAGAATTTGTAGTGTGCCTTAGACTGAAAAAACAGAGCTCTCAAGGATGCATAGCAGCCCTTGACCTGTTTATAGCTCATTCTGGAGTGGCTGCTTTTCTCCTCTTTTACACGGGCTCCCCAGTTTTGTTTTATAAACACCTTATTGCTCGGTAGTAAGCTGCATAGGATGCTCCACCAAACAGGAACGAAACCTGCCATGACGTAATTCTGATGGGTTAAGCAGCCAGATCTTAAATCCAAAGTTTCAAAGACTGGAAGTTTGAGAGCACCAATGGGCTACCCTAAGTGTCATGTGCAAGGCCGCACAGCTGGAGTCCTGGGCCAGGTCTTAAACAACAGTGTTACTTAGACTAACCAGAGACTATGTCTAAAAGGCATATCTGTAAAACACAAAGACTTTTCTTACTTAGGTCCCATCTCTAAGGGATCTCCCTATGTATGGAGATATTCAAAAACCCGAGGAGGTCTGGTATTTGTAGTACTGTCTGAATGCTGTGCAAGCTTCTCACTTATGGCTGACGGCAGGCGGGCGGGCAGGCACTTGTCTTCCTAGAGCAGCACGCCTGTGCAGTGTAGTCTAAGGACAGCCTCCTGTAGGAGGCCACGGGGTGGAGGGGTGGCATGGGGGGGGGGGAAGACTGCTTGCTGAGGGGGTACCCAGTCTTCCCACTGCTGCTGGAGGTGCTCTGGCTCTGAGCAGGCAGCGCTGGGAGACCACTGTGTTTTCAGCCTGGCTCGGAAGGCTTTCTGAAGCACGTGGTTTATTTGCTGCCGAAAGCCAGGATGTAAACCATCTTTTCCCAGCTTCGCTCTACGAAAACAAGACAAAACAAAACTACAGAACTCTGGTGCGCTCCAAGAGCTATATGCCCGGTTTATTCTTCAGGAAATTATATTTGTTTTTCTTTTACAAGAGCACAACAGGAACCAAAGTAAAAGAGTAATAGATACAGCACTCAGGATAAATCATATCTTTAAAATAATAATAAAAAAAATTTACACCTTGCCCTATATCCTGTTAGTATTTTCATATGGGCATGATTGAAAAAAACAAAAAGCAAGCATGTACAATTTTTTTTTGATAAAGTTCTTTTTTTTTTTCTTATGCCAGGAATGGATAAATTGTCAACAAAATTTAATACTAATCAGGCTGATGTAAATCTATCTCAGTAACATTATATCATTTAACAAATTTATTTTGGAAATAGATAAAAATATTGCCCCTTGATAATAAATCTTTTTTTCCTTTGATGCAAACAGCTAGAACACCTTTTTCTTTTTGATATTCTAAGACAAAAAAATGGTTAATCTTCAGATTAATAAATTAGGTCATTATAATAATAAATTAATTTTTTTAAGTTCAGCAACCTCTGTCCAAGTATTTACAACAATACTTGAAAGTTCCTTTACAAAACAGAACATATCTTCTTTTTCACATTAAGCATACTGGGTATCCGTGTCTTTCACAACAGGCATGTTTAAAGGAAAAATCAATGCATGAGTGGGTCATTAGTACAAAAGTGCTAAGAGCTGTTTGAAAAGTTAACACTATGCCATACAGTCAGTTATATTTGAGGCAAGCTACAACAAACTTCCAGCTTATTGTGGACAATATTCCAGTAGTTGTTTCAAACAGTTGTTTGAAAGAAAAAAAAAAATCCAGGAGCTGATTAGTGATGCAGACATAACGTTGGCGTCATTACCTCTGGCCAGTGAGCAAACTGGAAACCAGGTGAAAGAAAATCCAAATGAAGAAGGAAAAATTAATAAAGGAATATCTTTTCCATAGCATGTGAACTGCTGGCTGCTCCATATGTACACACTCACGCACACACGCACGCGAGCGCGCACACACACATGCACACACACACACACACACATACACACACACACACACACCCTTTTCTTTGCAATTAAACTGCAGGTAAATGAGATTATGTTATTCAAAAAACCCTAAGTGATCAGAAGCATTGCTATGGAATGCCTGTTTATCTGCCTTTGTTCTGGTTAAAATTTCATAAAAATACATTCAACAGGAAAACATAAACTGTATGTGTATAAATATATATGTATATATATTATATACACATGCACACAAATACTCTTGTTTTTGAAGCATAAGATAGTTACATAAATATTCCTATAATTGCTAAAGTTTAAAGAGGCATCTTTTTTTTTTGAGTTTCAACAAAAGGTGCTTGAATAATATACAATTAAAATGAAGTAGTTTCTATTTGGTAGAATCAGTATATAATAAGGAAAAAAAATCCCAAACAGTCCTTTTTTTTCTTTTTCTCAAAAGTTTCTTCTTAAGCTAGAGCTTTAACAAAACTATGAACAACCAATGATATCACAGAAGAAAACAACAACGGACAGTGACGTGTAGCCCCTGGAAATGCCTGGTGTCCTTCACCGTTGCCCTTCCTGTCACGCACGTAGCGAGAGCAAAGCTCCAGTGGTCAGGTCAAGAAATTGACCTCGTTCCTACTCAGTCTGCTGTGTCTCCTAGGAACTGGCTTGGTTGGCACGGAAGGAAACAGAAGCAGCAAAAAGAGAAAGTGTATCCATCCTTAAGAACCCGCTTTCGAGAAATGTTGCTCTCCATCTCCCTGGCTTCCTCACTACTGCGGCTGTGACTGTATAGAAACTTGTGGCTTTAGACCTGGGATGGCTATCGAGAATTCTGATGCGCTTGTCTGGTGTGGTATGGCAGCTCGGTTGCAAGGTCTTTTGTGATCCTGCTCACTCAGGCCCGACCTTTGCAGCAACCAACAGTCTTGAGAGTAATAGGAAAAAGAAATTCCTCTGGGCCATAGATTGCTTTTATTTTTTTACTGGCTTTCTCCCCGAGCCAAGCTGACCATTTTTTGTTTTTCCTTCCCAACACTACCCTCCCAACCCATTTCCCCCACCAAAACTCTTTCTCCCCACCCCCAAATGTCTCTACAGCTATCTTACAAGCAAATATACTTTAGCAAGTTTTAAAACTTTGGTTCTATGAAAACATGTGGTCAGTTATCTTGAGGCCAAGTGGGAATGCTTGTTCCGCACAGTGCTGTAGACAGAGCCCATCCCAGTCCAGCCCCTAGCGCTGGACACCAAGTCACAATCCGATACAAGACGCTAAGCAAGTGCGCAAATCCTAGTTTACTTTAAAGAGCAGATTTTCGTCCTTCTCCTTCTTTCGGAACCTCATCGGCCGCTCGGCTGCCCGTGTTCACACTGTTTGGTAGAAGTTGTCTGCCTGTAGATGGTTCTGTTTCTGCATGCTGTAGAAGCCACTGAATCGAGCATCTGGTTCGGCAATTCTTAGCATTCTCTGGGGACCATCCACCTGGACTCGCGTGCCTTTCTTGCAGTCCACAGATACCAGCTGATTATTCAAGGAAGAAGGCTGTTCAGTGAGAGATGGGAGAAAGAAAAGCCCACAAAGGATTAGTTTATTCCTATATGCCAAGTGGACAGAAACACAGACCCAAGTCAGCTGATACAATGGTTTCAGTGTGATGTCTTAATGTAGCTGTGCCTATATGTTCATTGGTGAAATGACACAGAAACCATTTCCAAGTCCTTGACTGCAGGCTTCATTTAAGAGGGCTACAAATTGGTAGAAGTCACCAGGCAGGCAGATTTTAAAGCAAAATAGTGATTTCTACACACTCATGCTGCACGTGGATGGTCGCCTGGGTTGGGCCAGCTTCTGTCTGTACCCTGCCAGCTCATGCCTCGATGACAGTGTTTCTCCCTAGCCTTGGAAAATGGCTACTGTGCCTTCCCTTGCTCAGTACCATGTTGTGATCTGGCCATGTGTTTAGCATAAATGCTGTGCCCATGTGCACACACACACACACACACACACACACACACACACACACACGAAACAAATAGACACAAGATTTATCTGCAAGGGGGAGCTCACTGTGCTGGACTGGGGGAGGTTGGAAGAAATATTCAGGTTGTGTACTTTAAGAAACCTAACCACATGGGCTGGTGAGATGGCTCAGGGGGTAAGAGCACCCGACTGCTCTTCCGAAGGTGATAAGTTCAAATCCCAGCAACCACATGGTGGCTCACAACCATCCGATCTGGCTCCCTCTTCTGGAGTGTCCGAAGACAGCTACAGTGTACTTACGTATAATAAATAAAATAAATCTTTAAAAAAAAAAAAAAAAAAAAAGAAACCTAACCACAAAAGGCAGAAGTAGAGTTGGAAACTGCTTACTTCCTTAGTATACATTTTTCTTCCTTTTAAACCAGGCTTGGCTAAGGGGTCCCTTGATTTAAACAGAAATATTTTTGTCGCTTGGTGAGAAGCTGCCTCTGGACCTTGCGTCGCGTTACTTCAGGGTCTTTGCGCTGTCCTGTTCGCCCTTCCCTCTCTGCATTCTTGTGCTAAAGTCTACCTGACATCTCTGCACCTTCAGGATCCTCTCTCTCCTGTCACCTCCCTTCTTTTCCTGGTCTCTTTCTCTTCCCATTCAGAGACTCAGAGTTGATGAGAAACAGCAGACTCAGATCAAGTTGTGGCTTCAGATATAAATAGTAATTAGGACTCAGCCCAGCAGATACCAGCTTTAACTTCCTTTAACCACAGTAAAAGCAGATCCAAGAAGTTGGGTCTGTGAGAAGTCAGGACTCATTAACTACTGGGTGACAGGTTTTTACCCAGTGTTCAATCCAGCCCTGGGCAGGTATTATAAGCTTGCTTGCTACAGCTTGATAAATACTTGATGTTAAGACTTGCAGAATAAAAAAAAAATGGCATTGCCTAATATAAAACCTATTAAGGAACTGTAGGGAAACAGGAGAGGAAGCTCACTTAGTCACCACTCAGCATTCACCTTGGTTGGTGTCCGGTACCAGCACAGCAGTGGCACCCACTGCTTCTTCTGGTTGATGAGCAGGAAGGCTATTATGATGGACAGGCATATTATTATGGGAACCACAACGGAGACAATGGAGTCCAGCGATGAGTCTTCACTTGGATGCAGCCTGTTATCTCTGTAATCGACCTGGAGGTGACCCATATCTAGGAGAGAAGAAACAAGCACTGGGTACTCCAACCAGAATCTGAGAGGATTATTTTAACTCCACGGCAAATGGAGATCAGCAGCTCAGCTTGTTTTTGCTACTTCCCGGTACTCTGGGCTAGAAACATGATTAGGGTCTAATGTTGAGCCAAAGAGAGCTCTTAGAGAGTAAAGGACTTAGAGGGTAAATAGGATTAAGGGAAAACTTGCAACAAAAATAAAAAAAAAAAACAAGGGTAAGAATGTTATTGATTGGCCAAGAAGGTATTTCCTGCAGCTAATTAGGAAATTATAAAACTCTGGATAGATTCTTTTTGCCTTTTTTTTTATTAGATATTTTCTTTATTTACATTTCAAATGGATAAAAATATTGCCCCTTGATAACAAAACAACGAAAAGAAAGACTGTTTTCCCATACTCCAAGTGAAACCAGGGCTGGGTTCCAGTCTCTGCGGCGTCTTTGAAGACTGGGCAGTCAATTAAGGAAAATCCTAGCAAGGAACTGACATCTCTTCTTTACAAACTTACATCTTTCTACTCTGTTAGGATGCTAACTATAGCACACCACGAAAAGTTAACTTTGAGCTTCCCTGGACTCCAAGACACCACCAGAGATAAAAATCATCAACACGACCTACACCTTCCAGATCAAAACGAAATGAATTACCAAGAAGAAGTGTTTATTTTCTGCTTGTGGACTTTTAACAGCTGCTATGTGACACACAGGTCCCCAGCAGAATACAGCTGGGGAGGCTGCACTGGTTCCTGGAACTCAGAGTCTCCAACAAGGGCACATACACTGACCACACCTACTGTATGTCCAGTCAGAGCTGGAACCCTGGGTATAGGAGTTTGGCTCTGTGGCTTGATCCAAAGATAATGTTTATAATGTCTAAAGTAACAAGATCATTAATCTCTCACACAACACACATCATTCTTTCCAAAAGAAATATAAAAAACCCGCACAATGATTTTGAAAGCATGTATGGAGTCAACGGGAGGCAGTATTGAGCCAGGGCTTAGCATGAATTTAGCCTTGTCTCCTTTAAGGGAGGTGGTGACAGCTTTGCTCACAGCTAACAAAAAACAAACTCACCTGTTTATAGTGTATACAACTGAAAGGAAGAAAGGAATGAAATAACTGTAGTTATTTCATCCTCGGCTCTGGAATAAACTTAAAACTCTCATGAGGTGACAACCCAGAAGAGGGATGTCACCTGCCCAAGGGGCAGTGAGACTCTTCCTTCCTCTGCCACGTTCCTACACACGCATGTCACGTTGGGCTCTTCTGACTAGGAATATGTCCATTCCCCTCATCGCTAAGCATCTGAGTCTATAGGACCAGCAAGGGCACATTTACCCAATCAATGTTCTACATATGACACTGAGGTGTTTAATACATTTCAACCATGGTCTTCCCCAGAGTGGTTAATGAACTTTCGCAAGGCATTTGAAAAATATAGCATTTTTTTTTTAAAATCAGGAATAAACAAAGCAGATCACAAGACAGGACAGCTCTCAAGTGACGTCAGTGTTTACCTCTAGGGAGATGGATGATGTCATTTTCACTTGGGGTGGGCCACATGGGGACCTCCAGGTCAATCTCACCACGATGATTTTTCTTCTCAATGGGTACATTGGTTGGCTCCGGCACATACATTTCTAAAAGAAAAAAAAAAGCGTTTCAGCTGAGAGACAATAGGAAGGAGAGCTGCTTATTGTTGGTGTTAATGTACTTGATCCAAACTGGGCCTTCAACTCAATGCCATTGGACTGGGAGGTGAACGGCTCACTCTCCCCATTTCCAAGGCTCACCCCAGTAGCCAGTAGCTGGCTTTAGCGATGGAGGAAGCATTTCCCACAGCGTTGGCAGGGACAGCCTTCCCTACTCTCCCAGCTTTTCTTGTGTCAGATGTGGGCTTCACAGTTTTGTGTGCTTCACAGTGACCCTGGCATCTGTCTCCAGATTCTTTAAGTACACCCCGGCCCCCATCAATCTCCCCAAGACATGACCTTGGTTATTCATGTGATACATCTGCTCAAAACTGGCCCTCCTCACCCCTTCAAAGGTCAAATATAAACTCATTAGACATCCAAGGCCCTAGACATCTTGGCCACCATTGATGTTTTTGCACCTGCTTCTAGAACTCATTTGCCCTAGGGTCATTGGCTTGACCTCTCCTATTTTGGGGTCTTTGGATAGAAGACTTCTTCATTCCAACTAAGAGAAACCATTCGACCTTTAAAGTCTTGCTCAAGCCCTTCTTCTGTGAAGCATTCCAGGGCTATGGCTGCTTCACTGTGAAACTGGGCTTAGGAGCTTCACCCGCATGGCCTGGACCAAGAATTGCAAGGTCACTGCCTCCAATGTCCCCCCACCCCTTGTCTGAAAGACTGAGACTGTTCTTGCTGTGATGGTGAGAATAAACTTGGCTTTGCCCCTAATTTCTGGTAGGTGATCAGTTGAGGAGAGACTGGGAGAGCACACAGAGGAGGAGCACTGGGAGTAAGGGAAGAAGACAAGAGAGTCCGTGACCCTGAAGCCAAGTGCTTCAGGTAGGAAGGTCCAAGCAGCAGCAAGGGGTCCCCATTTCCCAAGCATGATGAGAGCTGAGAAGGACTCATACGTTTACGGTAGCTTGTTTTCAAAGGTGGTTGTACATTTTCAGAAGTGCTCAGATAGGGTTATGTGCATAAGACCCAACAAAAGACCAGCAAAGTTCAGTTAAGCGCTGTCTAGCTACCCCATTTTAAGGTATCACAGTCCAGCTGTATTTCCAAATTGACACGGATCCCAGATCACTGTCGTATGTACAACAAGATCCATGCACTCAATGCTGCAGGGGAGACAGGAGCCTCAAGGTGAGCAGGAAAAGGCTCCTGGTTCACTGTGGGCCTCGCTTGGAGTGAGAGCCTATGTGTGGTCCCCAGGCTGCCTGGGGAGTCTCTGGTGTGCACGGGATCCGATTGGGAACACTGCCCAGAGGCTGTCCCCGTGAAGGCTAAGGCTCTGCAGTTCTGGGATTATGGCAGGGGATAAAGGAGCTGTTTTGGCAGGAGGCACAGGGATAGGAAATTAGAGGATGGGGGATGGGAGGAGGAGGGGTCTGGGCAGCTGTGGGCACTGTGGGGGTTTGAAAGTGAGAGGTTGAATAAGGCAGCTGATGTGAGAGAGTGAGGGAGAAGGGCGGGAGGAGACATGATAGAGGCTGTGCTCTGTGGTTCCCTAACAGGTGGGAGGAGAAGGGTTGGGAAAAGACTACAGATCATGGCGGGGCAGGGGCTCAAACTGCTGAGCTAAAAACCCATGATCCAGTTCTATCCTCTTTAACTGCAATTCTTCCATTTTGGGTTCTGATATACATCCACGCGGTATTCTCTTCTGTGCTTGATTTGAGGTCTTTTTTCCCTAGGCAGGTCCAACCACTGCGCTCAAACCATTCCACACTCTTCTGACAGAGCAGGTTCCTGTAATGGGTGAGCTATACTTGTGTGGCTATACTTCACTTTATGGGTAGAGGTATGCCAATTAGGAGAGGTACGGCCTTTACCTACCTGGTCACTGCTCTGCCAGTTAGCCTGAGGACTTGGTGTAGGAGCATTTTAACGGGGCCGACCCACTACCTGAGCCGTATTTGCCTGACCACAGAAGGACGGTGGTTTAGATACCTGGGCACATCGGGCAGCAGCTCCTTTCCACCTTGATGGGCTCGGCACAGGGTAACGGTGGGCAGCTGACGGTGGAGCAGAGGGTCTGGCCTTGCAGGCAGTAGCAGTGTGTGCAGCTGTCAATGTCCCACCGTTCCTCGTCGGCATAGGTCTTCCCACTGAAGTGGCATACCACTTTCTTTGGAATTGTGTCTTCTAGTGAGAAAAAGAGGACAATGGTGAGGGTGACTGAGTGACCATCAAGGCATCTTCTATTGGGGTACTTAAGGGGAACCGCTTGACCCAACTGTAAGACGGTTGGTGATCTCCAGTATCTGGGAACCATTTTTTCCTCCAGCCCCAACAGGGCTGTCTGTCATTCTCCTTGGATCTTTAGAACCTTCTTCTTGTGGCCAGCCACTGACCAAATCCCACAAAGACCACATAGAAGAGCAACTGTAACAGCCACATGGGAGTGTCGCTCACTGGGCAATGGTCATTAGGCTGTTAACTGCAACGTGATATAGAAAAGGGTACGGGGGGGGGGGGCTGCTGGGCACACTCCCAGAGCCGGGCCTTGCCAATCCCCATTCCCAACCACCAGTGGTATGTTTTATAAACCATGCTGGAGAATAGCAAGGAATGAGAATGGCTGCAACGTCATGAGCCATGGTAGCTTTGAGAATTGTCTCCGTCACCCCTCAGGGATGTTGCATGATATCTCACCAACAAGGCCATTTCTACCTCCAACTCAATTTTACTTCATCTAACCCATCCCACCCCCAACACCAGCAGATTAGGGTCCTTGAGAATGAACTACGTTTACATATATCTATTTTACTTAGAAGTTTATATCATCTCTTGCTGCCCTCATATGCCAACCTATCCCTTGCGAGTTTCCTTCTCCTCTTAATGGATTCATAGCCATCCCATTTAACAGCTCGTCTGTCTTGAGTCTGGGGCTTAAGGCTGGGGCTCTGAGCAGGTCTAATGATCAACAATTCAGCAGTAAGGCAGAGACAGGCTGGTCCACGAAGAAGCCCTGAAACCAGGCCAGTGACTAGCTGGATGACACCTTCATATCTGGGACAAATTTGAGTGTGGAAGTCTAAAGACTGCACCACTGAGCACCAGAGAAGGCAAAAGTCCTTAGGAAAATGGGGTGCTTGGGGGGGGGTGTCTCGGTGTGCTTCCTGGGAGGGCCTCGAGGTTAGTACGTTCACTGAACAGACACAAAGCACAGGGAACGGAACACTGAAGCAGAGAAATAAAACCCATGTCACGCATTAGAAGGTGTACCCCTCACTCTCAAGATTTTCTACTCTACTGTTTCATTACTGCTGCCCAAAGCTCACCAGGGCCAGTTTGGGTAGTAACGAGAAACCTACTTTCTAGCATCTTCTAAAATGGTGTTTAGCGGTATCAGTCCGTGTTCCAAGCTCTATGTCTTGCCGAGTCATCCATTAAGCTAACAACTCATTTGAGGGCTTTGACACCAAACGGGACACAAGTGCTTGCTAATACCGAATCCTTAAAGGGGGTAGGGGGACTTAAATTAAGATATCTAAAACATACGTGGGAAGTGGGCTGGGCAGAGTTATATGGTGCCCTTAACTCAGGAATATTCTGACGTCATCATCATGAAGGCTAGTTTAGGTCCTGAATCTAGAGTCTACTATGCAGCGACCTTGTAAGGAGGGAAGGAATCCTGTAGAGAACAGCTCTGTTGCCTATGCAGCACATAAAGCACAAACTAGCTCCAATGACGGTCTGAACAACAGTATGAGCAGCACTGCATGAGAAAGGGGAAGGAGAAGGCTCAACTCATAGCCCCAACTTGGCTGTCACCCTTCCTGCATCTTATGCTGGTGGCACCTCTGCCAGTACTCTTCCAGAGGAAGGGCACGAGGCACTGAGACAGAAGGCTGGAGACTGTGCAAAGCAGTCCGACTCGAGACCAAGCACTAAACTCTATTGTCTTAGGGTCTCAGCACAGAAACTCATTACGCCTTAAGATATTTTATAAATCAATGCCCCTGATGCTCACAGAGTAAGATTAGCTTCCAAAGCCTTCAGTGTTAAGGATGGTGATTACGCGTTCAGCATTATGAGGGCATCCTCACATTTAAGAAACACTCATCACTGGTGCTGATGCAGGCAGGATCCTGACCAAGTAGCCTGCGCAGAGTGTGGTGGAGGCAGCCTAGGGTGGGGTCCCTCACCAACGCCCAGCATAGTAACCACTGTGTGAAGTAAACACAGGCAGACAGTATGGAGGGCAGAAGACAGGTCAGTGGGGTAAGAGAGACTTCTCCCAGGACTGCACACTCGGCCTATCTCTTAAACAGTAAAGAGGACGTTTAGAAGCTGAGGGAATATACCTCAGAAGGAAAAGGAGGCGTATCAGGGTATCTGGTGTGTGTGCACATGTCCATTGGAGATAACCTCTGGAATGGATAACCGAGGATTCTGAGTGTCAGGTGAGACCTTTAGATCCTTCCTATGGAGATGGGGAGGGATCCTCTTAGTTTACTTCAGAAGGAAACTGAGATCCACCTACATGGAAGCCCTCATAGACTAAGGCACCGGGTGGCGGGTACAGTGTCCAAGGGGGTCTAGGCAGAAAGGAAGGGTAAGGCTTGGGGAGTTTCAGTATACAGATGGGAAGGTGGAGCGTAAGGAATCACCCTCTTGCTTTAAGTAGTGAACTGTTAGTGGACTTTTGAGGGGGTTAGGTCAGGCTTTAGCAAATTGTCTCTGATACGCCCGTGGATCTTCCTCAGCCCCAGGATGGATCTGTAAACTCTCAGAAACAGAAATCTCAACACTCTCCCTCTCCCACACACTTAGGCTGCCGCACACACATAGGAGCGTATGGGAGGACGACACTCATACTCCAGAGTGGTGCTCTGAGCGGCACTCCCTCGCTCAGAAGAACAAAGTCAACAGACTACGAGAAGCACAGGCAGCGACAAGGATCCACTGTTGAATGACGGCGTCACATAGTGCCTATGTCGATGCTCATTTAGCAGCTGGATGAGACCACAGTGGAGTCCAGAAGGACAGGTACAAAACTGATACCAGAGAAAGAATGAGCACTCTGAATACTTGGAAGGCGATGGGCTCGCGATGGGCTCGAGATGGGCTCGGGCAAGGACTTGGGTCACAGAGCAGGTGAAGAAATTAAAAGTCTCGTGCACTTTGTCACCCAAATACCTTTTCTAAATCCAATCAGGACTAAGAGTTCAAAGTAGCAAAATGACCACGAACACAGCAGAACCCATTATGCTAGCAACCCACGGAGAGACCCGGGCTCGCAGTCCCTCAGAGACAGAGTCAGAGTTTCTGACCCGCTAAGGAACGCGCAGCCCCTGGACAACTGCCCACACACGTGAGCTGGCTGCTACCGGACCAGTTTATCATGGTTCCCCCGAAACTCTACTCATCCCTGAAGACCCTAAAGCATGTCACGTCCAGCTTCAGCTCATCTGCAGGTGACTTCATTCAGATTTGGGATCGGATTTGAAAAACTGCGTGAAGATGAACTCAGGGCATAGTAGTTGCCAGCCAGCCAGCCTGCAGGCAGACACTTCTTGTGTTGGCTCCAGTGTGCACTGGCCTTCTTCGGGAACGCTGAGGCCACCCAGTACACTCAGGGCCCAGCAACGGCTAAGCTGGTGTTGGACGTGACGTGGGTCAGAATTAGCATATGGCAGGGAGTGCACAGAGCCTGGGTCAAGACTCTTAGTGAACCCCGTGTCAAAGACATTATTCCTGGTCTCGCTTGAGAAGTCCATCTGAACCAAAGTACCAAAACCTTTCATTGCAACGAAATATGTTTCTCCAAATAGGGTATAAAAACCAAGTCACACTGTACTGGTGGTGACTTTTCATATGAAGCAAGCAAATGTGACTCTTGCTTTCAAGACAGTCCCAAATCACCAGGGCACGTGCCATCTGGCCCGGGAAATAGTAAGATAGATTTTGGTTAATGAGTCTTCCTAGAAATAAATAAATAAATATATATATATATATATATATATATATATATATATATATATATATTGCTTTTTACTCGGTTTCTCTAGAGAAGGTAGTGACTTCGGTAGAGGCTGACACAGTATAGAGCAAATGTTGGTAGCTAGCTGGACCACAGGCTTGAGAAACCTTCAGAATGGAAAAACGGGGGACGAGTCTATGCAGCTTGAAGGTGTTTGTAAAGAATTACTAGTCACTGAAGTTTTCTTGTAAGAAGTACTTAGCCTAAGTGAGGTTATGAAAAAGCCACTCAAAGCACCCAGCCTGATGAGGAATGCAGACCTAGGGACTGAGTTTCACTGTGGCTACTGGGTGCACATGCTATCTGATTCTTCCCCAATACTGCTGTATTGCTTTGCGTATGTGCACAATGACCTCATGTGCTTTGACTATTCAATACCTCGCTTGGGTTATTTGTAACTTCCACTTACTGGAAGACTGCTATGTGCCAGGCACCAAAAGGAGTATTTCACATGAGTCAGTCAGTTCCATTTGATCTCCACAGCTCAGTGGACACAGTGATTGGTTTCAATCCTACAGAAAATCGAGGCACGTGGCAGTAAAGTCACTCGTCTACGATGCTGAGGACAGGAGGTCGGGGTGGGACAGGAACCAGCGTGGGCTTGGTTCTTCAACCCACACATGCCTTCTTGCCTACCAACAGAATGACGAGAGAACGTTCCAAGGAAAACATCAGGGACCACACTGATACAAAAAAAAAATTTCCTTTAAAACCCAATACATTAGGGATTAAACATCCCATGAACACGATCCAGAAGACACTGCCTTAGCGTCAGACAGCTTTGGGCTTTTCCACTGGCAATGGTGTCAGGGTCAGGTTTTGAAATATTCAGGCGAGACAGTCACTATTTCACGGTTATACCTAGATTTGAGAAGCTGTGGCATTTTGCTTCCTCATCATGGGCCCCTTGTCTGACCTTATCAGATTCAATCTGGAATGGCCTCTTTCAGGTAAGTTTTTTTGTTTTGCTGACATGGTCAATATGGTGAATATGGTGGGGATAGGTTTGCCACAATGGTTACATGACAGGGGCTGTTTAAGTCGCAATATTCTCTCTCTCTCTCTCTCTCTCTCTCTCTCTGTCTGTCTGTCTCTCTCTCTCTGTCTCTCTCTCTCTCCTTCCCTCTGTCCGTCCCTCCCTCCCTCCCTTGCAAATTCAAGCAACACTATCTTGTACAGCCCAGGACCACGTTACAAATATCCAGTGTCCTTTCTGGAGTAGCGTTCAGTGTGGCTCCCCCTCTATCTGTCCTGGATTCTGGTTATAAAAAAGGTGAGACCTGTCCAGGCCTTCCCTGTTCACTCCCGCTAGGCTGAATTCGACTGTCTAAACTTGACCATCTCATGTCTTTTCAATATAAGAATAAAAGCTTAACAAGCTGTGACCCTTGGAGCCCCGGCTTTTACTACTTGAGCTGTTTTAATTACAAAATAAAGTTCACCAGTGGCCTTGGCAGCCACAGTGCCTTTTCCCCTCTTTCCGGATTCAACCTACAGTTCCAGGAGTCACTCATCTGGACCCGGAGGCCTGCTGACTCCGAGTGGTGCTGTACATATGAGCCTCTGCAGAGGAAGTGTCTCCAGGCTGCTTCCTGTTTTCTCCACGGAAGGATACAGTACCCCAAACCCACTGTCACCTGCCACATAGTTTTGGTTTCTGCCTCAGAGGCAACCTTCTCGGACAGACCCTTCAGGTTCTAATTCTGTTGCGGTGGTCATGGCGCGGGAGTCACTTCCTGAGAGGAAGCCAGGCAGCTTTAGAAACTGCATCGGTTCTTTTAAATCTCCTGCTACACTACAGAGTCCAGGAAAGTAATTTACTCTGGGATCCTGGTAGCCAGGAAGCTAAAAGGTGTCGTGGCTTTAAGAAATCCCCCGTTTATATCAACCCAGCGCAGTACTACTCCGGGACAACTTTTCCTTCCATAGGTATTGAAATGCTGGCACACTCACAGCATTGTTCTTAACTCTTGGCTTCATTCGCCAACAGGGCCTATTTCCTCTGGGACATGTGTTCAGATCAACTCGGGGGTCTTACATTTAGTGGGTGTGCCAAAGGACTGGTTCACAGTATTCTACTTCAGGGTGGGGACTAAGCTTGAAATCTGAAGTGTGTGTATGTAGCTTAGCATTTGTCTGTGTATACACAGGTGTGTGTGTGTGTGCTGTGTACATGTGTGTCCCCAACTTATATTTTGCTGTGGTTTCTCTTACTGAACCCAGAACTGCCAGACTGGCTGGCTAGCAAGCTTGAGGGGCTGCCTGTGTCCCTCCTCTTTCACTGCTAGGGTTACAGATGTATGCTGCCACAGCTGGCTTTTTATATAGGTACACGGGATGCAAACTCAGGTGCACCTGGCCAGCTTCCTCCCCAGCCTGATTTCAGATAAACAATACTTAGGCAGGGGTAAAAAGGTAGCTCGTGCCATCATGAGTAGCCAGAGGTTTACAAGAGGGGTAGATAAAGCAGCCAAGCCTTATTAATGATCAAGCATTGATACAGGGAAAGTGATTATTACAACATCAGTGTATACTTCCCATAATGCATTGCAATCCCTCTTCCTAACCCAGAAAGGAGTACGGCACACTTTCTGATAAGACACTAAATCTCGGGCCCGTGACGTCATTTTTCTTTATCAACTTCAGTTGCTAGACATGAGTGTCATGTTTGGGGAACACATAAAATGTGAGCAAACCCACTCGAGAAACTATCATGATTATCCTTTTTTTTTTTTAATGTAAAGGAAAGACTTAAACAGAAACTATAAGAAGTGAGAGTTTAAGTAAATAATCAACAGGTCACTAGGCACAGACTCTGAGCATTCTGGCTAAAGGGATAGTGCAGACTCCAAGAGCCTGAAGAGGGAGCTCAAATGGACTTGTGTGCATGCAAGGCCTGAACCATTTCAATCAGGAAAAGCAGCCAATCTAAATGATTTTCATATAAAAAAGAGACAGACATTATTACCATGTAGTATGGCTGCCACCTCTATATACTATCTTTATTGATATATAGGCCAGTGGCCATCAAAGTCCTTTCTTCAAAACCCAGTTCTATTTTACTTCATGTATTTCTCTGGATGTGAAGTCTAACTCTATTATAAAGATCAAAAGAGACTTCCAGGTTTCTTCAGCATACTGCAATAAAACGGTTGCTTCAAATCAACAGAAGAATTATACATGTTCCTGAGTTCCACGAGCAGAAATCTGACCAGCTGGTTGGCAGTGACTTTTGGGTGATCCCCACTGCATGCAAAGAGGACGTGATTTCTCAGTCACAGAATATAATTCTTTTACCAAGTATCTACTCTACGTTGGTTGGGTACTTCAATGATTAAGTTCAAAGAAGTAGTTCATTTTAACATTAAATGTAGTCTTATTTTATAGCTATGCCTACTATTTCACAGTAAGGTGTGTGTGTGTGTGTGTGAACGTGCATGCATGGAGATTATACACCAAAGTAATTTTGGAAATGATAAATGTATTCTAAATGGCAGGCAGAAATGGTGCAAGATCAAAGTAGCTCCAAAAAAGGGAAGAAAAAGACATACAGCTTTCTTTTGGATGGCAGAGTATTGCATCTTGTTAGAAAAATCTAACTAGCAGGATGTCCCAGTCTCTGCACTTACAGGAGATGTTTCATGCTGTTAGCAATTCTCCGCCGGCATCATCCAGGAGTCCTTACCAAGTGGCTCCTCCTGGAAAGAAGTCTCTACCCACCCCTTATCACTGGCAGGTATAAAATCAGGTTTGGCCTCTTGTACAGACATAGGCAGGAAAGGGCAGATGCTGCTATGCTCTGAGACTCCAGTGCCAGCCTCCAGCCCTCAGCCTTCCTCTTTAATATGGAACCACCTTTAATATGGACAGGGGCTCAGATAGATGCTATGTCCCAGAGGTCCTCCCTGAATCGACTGCAAACATATGAATCTCTGTTCACAATGTTGAAAAGGATGCTAAAGGGAGAAACAAAAACTGTGCACGGAAGACACAGACGGAGATGCTTCCTAGGGTGCAGGGCAGGACCTAAGCAAACTGAAATCAAACACTGTTTATTTTTGGTGCGGTAACTTTAGACCAGTTCCAAAGTTAGTACAGTAGATGACAACCGGAATGTTTTCCTCCGTGCACCCTCTAAACAATACTCAAGGCCCCTTTTCTGCTTCTGCTGCCTTTCCATTACCTCTTGTTCCCTTCTTTTAGCTTAAGCTTTTTAAATACTAATTCTATTCATTCTCACAGTGATGGTGACAGCCTGGGGCTGCGGTGACTAGCCACTGTGAAAGGAGGCGAAGGGCGCATGGCCCTTCCCTTGGACAGCGCGCCCTCCACAATCAGGGTCACAGTGAATACCATCAAGTAGTTCATGAGCTGCTCACATGACCCTGGCTTCTGAAACCCAACGTAAGGGTCCCATCCTTGCACTAGGGACAGGGATGGCCGTCCTTCAGACGGTCATCACAGAGATGTGCTGTGTTATGCCCGTCACTATGTGAACACTGTTCAGAATGCAGCCAGTCTATCCTGTAGGAGTTGTGGATCACTGAGCCAGGGTACACACACAATGGGCTTACATCTCCACGTGGCTTCACTCCCTTTACACGCTACCATTGAGAAGCACGGGTTTCCTTTACGGGAGACAGCTGAGGTGGACTGTATCCTGTCACCAAGACACGGAGCCAGGGTGTTTTAGAGTTGTAAGCCTAACTCTGGCTCTGAGGCAGGTTCCTTACAATGTGCACAAGCTTTTAATTTTAAGGAAACACAAGGGAATCTTAAATTCTAGTGTCCTATCATTATGACTTAAAAACCACATAACATTAACTTCACCAATTTTTAACGATGGTGATGCAAATGGTTATTAAATTTGATTCTGATTGAAATATGTGCATATATGTATATGTATATGTATATGTATATGTATATATAAATCTAAGGGGATAGCATTTTGATCAGTCAGCCTGAAACACAGAGAAGGGGGAGCACAAGAAGAGTCGCACAGTAGACAGTGTGGTATAGAACACAAACCCTGCCATTATTAGGGGGCTGTTTCTCTACCCATTCATTGAAGATTACCAGGCAATTACAGCACTGCAGGGCACTGACAGAAACCACAGCTCTGACTCAGGCCAGGCCAGCTTGGCGTCTTGCGTTAGTGCCACTTCCAATATCAGTACAGACTGACACATGCCAGATACAAAGTACGGCTATGGGCTAATCTGACAGACGTACCCATCGGGAAAAGACAGACCTGGTGAAAGAAGCACTCTTTTCACAGATCTTTAAAGATCTATAGTAAAGACATTCTGAAATGACTCAAAGTCATATAAGCAGAGCATCTTAACTTTGTTTATATGCAAGTTATGTGTTTATGTTTGCTGTATCGAATAAACAGACAGCTCTGATCCAAAAATAACTAATGGTAGAACGTCCTAAATTGGTTTCTAGCTGACATTCTCAGTCTGTGACCCAAAATATCAAGTAAAATAACCTGCAACTACAAATAAACGCATCCTTCCTTACCAAGCCATAATTTTCAAGGTAATATTCTGATTAACACTTCTGACTCGGCCAGCACATTAGTTCTGTTCTCTTAGACCAGCCTAGAGGCAGCCCATCTCACTTCCCAGCTTCACAAAGCTGACAGGGAACTAACCCCATCTGTTAGACTAGGAAGAGTCTTTATAATCACTCTTTGCACAGAAAAACTGAATCACTGGCATAGAAGGGGTCTATGGGAATACTCGTGTCCTCTGTGTCAAAGCTGTGGGCAGGGTCTACATCCTCACAGATATGGTAGGTGTAGGTGGGGTGCCAGCCACTGCTTAATTCATTCGCTTTCCCCTAGGGAGGAGTTCTGGATCCAAGAATACTCTTTCCTCTGGAAAGGGAGGATACTAGCACATAGCACGCAGCTGGGAGCAGACTGAGGATGCTTTACAGTGGCCTGGCTCTTAGGGTGAGGTGCGTCACAGTGAGGGGTCTGGCAGTTCCAAGGAACCACCTGTCATGCCTGCCCTCCCACAGCAGAATTCCCAGACCAGTGTTCTCAACCTGATTCATACTCATACCACTCTCAAAGCCATCTTTTTATAGTCAGGAAGCCTATGAAAATCAAATCTAAGGCTTGTGTGTATTTGTGTAGGAAGGCAGAATACAAAAAAAAAATTAGAAAAAAATCAATTAAGATGCTCCATTAAAATGATTGGGTAATTACTACTTAGTTTCGTTCGAGTAGAAGGATGAATTCCCTAATGATGGGTATTATAAGCAATTAGACAAAGCTGCTCACTTTTCAAAATTAATCACCAATCCTATTAATTATGTCTGTATTACACATCCTACTAAATTGGAACACGTAATAGGAGAGGCCTTCACACATCAAAGGAGAACCATTATCACCGCACATTAGTGCGATGATAATTTAGCTGAAAGGAACACAAACACTTGTAATTAGAAGCCTACTTTTAGGAGGATCACCGCTTTTCCTTACTCTTACGCTGAGAATAAAATAAGAGAAATCCAAAGGAAAAGGCAAGCGAACTTCTTGGTGAAGCCAGTTTCACGGGAGCTGTCCGGCTGTTGGAGGAACGGCTATCTAGGAGACCTGAGGACACAGCAAAGCCAGTGCCCTATGGGGGTCTGTGCTGTCCCCAGTGAGAGGATGTCATTCTGAAGACTGAAAATCTGGGGTGAAACTGAGAATGGCCCAAACAGGACCTCACGGGAGCACGGTCCTCAGTGCTATCTAGGAAAGCCATCAGGTGTCCTACAACATGCCAACGATGGCCTGTCCCGCCATCTTCCCTCTGCTAGATGACTAAGGGTCTACATCTCAGGCACAGCTCTGAAGTGCTTTTGGGAGTGCCAGCTTTACCCAGGCCTTGTGTCTCTGTAAAGGGGCCAGGCTGATGGGAAGCTGGGACAAACCGGTTGGTAAGACAAAATTCCACCCCCACCCAAAAAAAAAAACAAAAAACAAAAAAACAAAACAGGCAAGTCAGAGAGGTAATCTCCTTATTACGTCCTGAAATCAACTTTCAATGCCCGAATAGCAGAGTGGCATGAGAACAGGAGTAATTTAACAAGAGTATTTCAAAACAAGCGTGGCACGGACAAAGGAGGCTTAATTAGGAATTCGAATACACAACCACAGGTACACAGCAACGCATTCATTAATACGGCATGAGTTATGATTTTTCAGACGGAAGATCTCTCATGTCCCTTTAAGCTGAGTCCAAGCTTACAGAATACAAGCGTACACACGGAGGTGGGCAGGAGAGGAGGGCTGCTGGAACAGACCATGCTCTTATCTGAACCATAATGGAATGAAAATGCTTGCGATCTAATTTCAAGTCCGAGTCGCATAGTTTGGCCGAAGAGGTCTTTTCAGCCTACGTTAAAGAATATATAGTCCAAATGACTCAGGAATTGGGAGTATGAAGGGAAAAAGGAAAACAGAAGACTGAAAATGTTAAGGTCAGAAGGTTCCTTTCTACAATTTGGGGGGAATTGTTTTTATGAGGGAGAGAGGTGATTTACCGTTACCACATGAAAGCGAACTCACAACTCAAGCAACCGCTCTGCTGCCAAAGCAACACACAGCACGAGAGGAACTTTCAGTTGAACAAAACCACCCGAGAATTTCAAAACAAGAGAAATTTGTTATGAGATTTTGTTTTTTCCCCTCCAGACCTCCTGGTCTCTGCTTTCCCAAGGATTAGCCATTTAATCCTGGGAGGGTCACCAATTCTTCCCTTTATCATTAGAGTTCTGATGTGTAAACAGGAGCTACTGTCTGTAAGCCCTGCGAATGAAGACAGGGCAGAATCCTGGTTACATCTTGGCTCTGGATTATCATCAAAGGCAGTGAGTCCCCTTTCTTGTACGAATTTTGGTTCTATCTATGAAAAGTAAGTAGTTAATTGTACCTCATTTGGAAGTGTGTCTCGTATTTTTTGTTGTTGTTGTTCCATTTATGACTACTGCTTACAAGTATCTTTTCCCACTAGGAAATCATCACCTGCCCTGGTTTCTGTAGATGCTCCTGATCTGGAGTTGCTAGTACACCACAATGATCCAGTCTGCATCCAAAGAGCATCCAAGTTTAAATAATACGTTTATAGATGGTTACTCAAAGGAAAGAAGGAAAGAACGCAGCTTTCAGGACATACTGTTTTATATTCTTTGTGCTCTCGAGTGTGTGTGTGTGTGTGTGTGAATAGCATTTTGTGGCCTGAACCCCTTTCTCCTTCCCCAGGTACGTATTCCAAGTACTTGCAATGACTTGTGCCTAGGAAGCACACAGCATCCACTGCCAAGAAGTGCACAAGGCCCGTAATTAATAACAACTGACATGTGTCTTCATTTGCTACTCTGATTATGGGCTCACTGTGGGACTGAGACGCGTCTTGTGCCTCATTTGACTTTAGGATGCAAAAGCAATATAGAAAGTGAGGGCCTTGGGAGCCAGGCCTGTCCTTGATTAGAGCTGCCAGCTGTCTCAGCCTTCCCGCCGGTCCCCGGAGCAGCATCTGGCTCATGGCCACAGGACTGGTTTGGTACGGACATTAGAGGGTAATATTCATATGTCCTCTGCTAAGAGATGTGGCACCACAGGCCCTGAGGAGGAGAGGGTTCTGTTAGCAATAGGACCTCACTCTGTGCTTAGGCCATCAACGTGGACAACCATATATCTTCAACAGGATCCGTTCATTGCCCCCGTAAGACAGGGAACACCAAGAAATAGGAGACTTAGTGAATCCTTCCTATTGAGTTGGCCTCAAGGGAGAGGCGAGTTTTATATAATAAACATTCTCTAATATGGGAATGATGTGCCGGGGTGACTACTGGAAATAATTAGAGAGCGGGAACTACGATATTGGAAACCCAGAACTTGCAGAGAGTCCCACTGGAACACAATGGTGCTATAATGTCATTAAGTTCTGAGACAGCATCTATTTATTCTTCATGCATCCATCTTGGGGGGGAGGGCACAGCTTTCCCCATCTCTCCCTTGACTCATGTTCCCACATTAGGTCTGTGTGGCATACCAACCAGAAAAACTAATTTAAAAAAAAATTCAAACTGGTCTATGCAATTGGCTGGCTGTGTTAATTTAGTGGTCACTGGGAGGGACGAGAGGTTTTTTTTGTCCCTTGATCTTACCTAAGCAGTAGGGGCAACACTGGCCTTTCCTCAGGACAGGTCTCTCACAGGCCACGGAAGGGCAAGACTCCGAGTAGCAGCTGATGGCGCTATCCACGCACACGCAGCTGGTGCAGGCGTCAGGCTTCCAGGACTCAGCCGCCAGGAAGATATCCCCTTCATCATTTCTGCAGTAGCTAGGCACGCTCTCATTATGGGATGTGGAAGGCTGAGGAGGGTCATCTGGAAAAAACCGAACACACGGTGTCAGCAAAGACAACGCTGTGGGCTAGCAGCTGCACAGCATAGTTAAGTGTCAGGCCGGCTTACAGAGGCACTCCTCTCTAAGGCTCTGGGTGCCTCATTAAAAAAACAAAACAAAACAAAACAACCACAAAAAAAAAAAAAATACAGCCAGTCCTACGACCAGGAAGCCTGCTTCTAGCGAGGTCTTGTATTCTAAAACAGAGTAACAATAGGAAAAGACTTGTCACTGAGATTCTGTCAGGAGCCTGTGCAGGGTCTACTCTGGCCTCTTCCTTACCTTAAGGAAAGTCTGCATTTTTCTTTGGAGGCTCATGGGACTTGGATCACAATGGATCAACCAGGAAATCCTGCTCATGATTTCC
Source organism: Mus minutoides (assembly GCA_902729485.2). Taxonomy (NCBI): domain Eukaryota; kingdom Metazoa; phylum Chordata; class Mammalia; order Rodentia; family Muridae; genus Mus; species Mus minutoides. The sequence continues at coordinate 90,327 of CACVCL010027625.1, read as the reverse complement.
CAGGCTCCCTTGCAACTGGGGGGGGGGGCGGGTTGGGGCACCTGATCTAGCTTCAGCTAATGAAGGCATTTCTAGGGGTGCTTCCAGTTTCTCTTGAGGGTGGAGGCACTGCTACCACTCTCCTCCTACCTCCTGCCTGCCTTAAAGGTGATGGTTCTCTAGTCAAACTTGTCTTAGCCACTGGGCCACCGTGTCAACAGTGATTCACTAGCTTCTTCTAAAGGATGAAAAATAAACCACTATTTGTTTAACATCTATAGCTAGATTCTCTTACTTGCAGCCAGCCCAGTCCTAACCATTCAATACTCAAATACGTCTTCCCTGCAAACTTTTCTATACACCAGATCTGTGACATTCCTAAGTTTAGACATTCCCATTGGTGAGGGAGGGGCCAGCAACCCGGGTCACACAGAAGGGCACCACCCAGGGAAACCATATGCAAGCCCTCTGTGGTTGTGCTATGGGAGGTCTCCGCATCACATGACAAACTGAAATGGAACAGAGGGTCACCAGGAAACCCAAGCTTCTCTTGGCTATCCAGAAATTAATGAAAATTAAGCCCAAGAAGAAACCTGAGCTTTGTAAGAGGGACATGTAAAGAAGTGAGGTTCAAACTTTAGGAACGTCTTAGTCTCTAATGGCCATGTGCCAAGCAACACCCTCACCCGACCACCTTTCCTCAGTGGACACACAGTGGGGAGTTATCTTGTGCGCCTCTGAATCAGTATCAAGAACCGTGCTATTCTCAGCCACGAGGCGGAAGCATGAAGCAGACATGACATTATCACATGCCGTAGAAGCTCAAAATGTAGCATCTTTCTTTTGTCTGCTTCATGAACACACCACACCCTCCAGTGAGCACATCTGATCCTTGTTGGTTCCCACTGGCCTAACTCACTACAGGGAGCTCATCTCATGGTTTGCTCCTCACATCCCATCAGATTATGTAAAACAGAGAAGGAAGGATGGGATTCGGCTCTCAGAGCCCTTTCTGAGGTCATCTATGGCTAGAGAGAACTTCTTTAAGAGAGAGGCTACTGCTAACTTTGGTTTTGTCTGGAAGTATGCTCTAGGCCCTGAAGTCCCAAGGACTCTGCAGGTTGCATTAGCCTAGTTCTGGCAAACAATGTCCAACTGGGGAAATTGTGCTGGGGCCACAGGTGTGCGCCATCATGGCTGTCTCTCTCCTGTTTGGACTTTAGGCAAGTATCATATTGGTACCCTCCTCTTTCTTTAGGATCTACTTCTGTGGAGGGCCATGCCCTAAGGTAGACCACAGGTAAGGCAGGATGGGAAGGGATCCCAGAGAAATAATCACCCCACAGACACAGGTCTTGTAGACGAGTACATATCCTTCTTAGGACATGTATGTGGTAGCCTAAGGCTGGTCTTTTTCTAGATGTGTAATACAGCACTTACAGATGCTATTCTTCAAATCTATTGTGATGTAAAAACCACTGACATCTTAAATTTAAGTTCAGGATACTGGGAGAGAGGCAGCCATGGGAGCTCGCACTTATAATTTCAGCGTGTGAGAAGCTGAAGCAGTATGGTTAAAAAAATGCTTTTATTGCAGTAGTCTAGATATGAATAGAAAACCCCAAAAGATGCATTGAGGAGTTAGTAGCTCCTTTAAATAAAACTTGGCCTGGGTAGGCCCTCATTCACATATGCAAAAGTAACCTTTAGAATACTTTTATATATATAAAAGAAAACTTCAAAGTTTAAGGCTGAGTTATCCTATCTCTATATGGAAAGGAATAATACTAGTCATCCTGGCCTAATTTTATAAATGAGAAAAAAATCAGGTATAATACACAGAGAAAAGCAGAAAGCCACGGCTGGCTCAACAGGAAGCCCAGGGGCCTCTTGGATGTAGTTTTTGTTTTTGTTTTGTTTTGGTTTTGGTTTTGGTTTTTCTGAGATAGGGATTCTGTATGTAGCCTGGGCTACCCTGGACTTCTCACTGTAGACCAGGCTGGCCTAAAACTCAGAGATCTGCTTATCTCTGCCCCCGCCCCTGAGTACTGGGATTATTGTCCAGCCTCTAATGCAGACTCTTATTGTGAAGAGGGACTTCTCTATGTCCTCTCTTGAATGAAATCTCTGAGTGCAGACAGGTGTCCCACCAAGGAATTTGGGCTTGCTGTCCTAGAGAAGTGCCTTCCACACAGCTTGTCCCCCTGTCACTGAGTCCCTAGCCGAGGGACACAGCACTTTTCTCCCCTGGCATCTCCTGAGACACCTGCACTTAAGCACCCCCCCTCTCTGTTCCATGAACCATTATTATTATTATTTTTTTAATGTGGAACAACCACATGACACCAGGAGAGGGGTGTCATTTTTCTGTCTCTCTCTTTTTGACTATTGCTCCACAGGATGTGTGTGTGTGTGTGTGTGTGTGTGTGTGTGTGTGTGTGTGTGTATTCCCAGAGTTGAATCCAGGCATTCCAGAAATGCCTACAAACCAAGTAAGTAAATGGGTATGAGCTCACGGTCACTAACAACTTCCTATCAGGAGGATGTGGGGGGTTCAGGCATCTTCCTTTATAAACAGCAGTAGGACTTCCATATAAAGCAGTGACCGTGACAACAGCACGGTTGAAACAGGTCACACACATCCTAAAGATGTAACATGTATGGACTACTAAAACCAGACAAGATTTTTACCCCAGTTAGATCTGCCAGAATAGTATGACTACTATTTACATAGACAAATCTGCACCAAGATGGTACCGGGGCTCAAATCTAGTTACTGAGTAGGATGGACAGAGAAATAGAAACAGAGACAGCACAAGCTCCTGGAAGGTAACTCAACCATCAGGGTAACAAGGGAAGTAATAAAACACGAAGGTTTATGTTTTATGTTTTCCTGCGCAAATGTGCATCGAGTGTATGCTTGGAAGGGAAGTGGTTACAGTTTTTTTTTTTTTTTTTAGTTAAAAAACCTGAGAAAATGAACAAACACCAAATAAACCCAGCTGCTTTCCTGACTTTATGTATTGAATTAAAATGAGCCTGTTTTTAAAAATTCATCTATTCCTGAGTCAATAGAATTACTATTTTAGTTATAAAACCGGTAGTGCAGCTCACATCTTATACCTAGGCAGGTTTTTTACACTGTAACACATTTCTTTCATGACTAAATTTACCTGTTAAGATCTGAGAAGTCACAGTAAGGACACAGTGGCAGGTCACAGCCACTCCACATTCTTGGTCTTAACGTATTAGTTATGGGATGGGGAGAGCCCGTGAATGTTTTCACAGTCTTTTTACAACCTGTATCGTTTCAGGAAGTTTCATTTATATCATTTTCCAATATAACTTGTTTTTTTACATTTGTTAAGAGACAACTGTCGCTGGTGAGACGACATTTTACATAGCAAAGTCATTGGGAATAAGCTGGTATAGAGGGACCGCCTATACTCTGTGAGCATCCTTAGTCTGAGCTGTAAGGCTAAAGTCACCCCAGGTGCCACTCTCGTCGACTGTATTATGTGGGTGACCACAGGGAATGAACTGGGGAAGTGGGCAGCCAGACATTCCCGCACAGGTTCATGGGTTGAGCACAGAGCTCACCCCGACATGCAAGTCTACAGAACCGTCAGACAAAGCTGCATCCTTCCCTCCGCATGTGTGTTCTGCCACCATTCTGGTTACCTGTACACTGTGGGCAGCAGGAGTCCTGGGTGCGGGAGGGGTTCTGGCAGAGCAATGGTGGGCACACCTCCGTCTCACACAGCACGCGACCACTGTGACAGGTGCACTGTGTACAGGAGTCAATGTTCCAAGTTTCCCCTTCCACAAAGTACTCTCCTCCGGGGGCGTGGCAAATGGAAGGGGTGCTGAGCTCTGGCTTCTGTACCACAAAGTCATCTGAGGAATGACACAGAATCAAAACACGAGAAATTAATCACCTGTGGCTCCCTCAACTACCGCAGGAACTGGCGGCGTTTGTTTCAGGGGAGTGAGAAAAAGCCAAGTGTCTAAAGAGTCTCTCTCGCCCTATTCTTTATCCCACCAATAGGAAAGGAAAGAACAATTTCCATGCCAAGAAACAGGAGACAAAGAGCTAATCTCAGGAAGTTCGAGTGGCTGAGTCTGTCGATAGTGCTGAGAGAATTCAATAAGAATTAAATTCCATAGCCATTCTCTCGCCGGAGCATCTCCGCGAGTGTTCAGGAGCTGTCTAGAATAAAGACGGCTCATTTACTGAATGCTTGTTATGGTCCAATTATTTCCAGGCTGGGCACCTCTCACTTATTTATCTCATTTCCTTTCTTCTTCCCATTGACCTTGTGAGGGAGGCACTGGTATTCTATTCTGCATATTTCCAAAGCTACCGGCTCAGAGCATTAAGCACAGTCAAGGGGCTGGAACCAAAGTCAATGCTTATTTGGATAATGTATATGCCTCTAGATTAAACAAAACTTCCAAATGATGGATGTCCTGTCTACTTTATTATCTTGGGATTCCGAGCACTTTTATGCTTGGAAATATGGCCCACTGTCAGGGAGCCAGACCTCACCTCAGCCAACTGCCAGTACTCGGAGCGGGACGGGAATGTACCTACAGATTCAGCAGTCTGAAACCCCTCACCTGAGACTAAACATTTGGTGGACTGACACCGCCATCAACCCAGAGGCTGATGTGGGTGATTTCTTTCCCCAGCGGTGAGGTGGCTTTAGAGACATGAATGTTGAAATGTCTACAGAGGTGCAGGGAGCTGCTCTGATGTGGTGGGAAGTGAGAAGGCATTAACTGTATTCCCAGAGTCCAAGTACAACAAGTGCTTCAAGGAGGTGTTGACAGCGGGCGCATCCTGCTGAGAAAGGGTCTAGAGACACCACTGCCGGCTCAGGCCAAGAGCTCAGCGGATGCAGAGGCTTGGGAACCACCTCGTCTGTGCCGATGTGCTGGGCGCATCAGGGCTGTGCGTAGCGGGTAGTCGTGGGTCAGTAATACCGACGGGATACGGTGTGGGCTGTGGGGTGAGTGTTCAGGTTTATCTCCAGGAAAGGGAAGGTAAGACGGGGATGTAGACTAAGCAGACACACTCCAGAAAGCAGGCAGCTGAACTGAAATCCCAGTGTATGAGCAGGAAAGAAGGAAGTAATGAAAACCGGCATCAGTGGACAGGATGCTCAGATGTATTTTCTGTGGCTTATACAGAGAGGAGAAAGTCTCACTGAAAAACTACTATTGGAAAAGATCCTTGGATGACATTTAAAGAGGGCTTCCAGTAGACAGGCAGTCTGCAGGGGTCTGCCTCCTATGTATTCTTGCAAAACACAGATGCTGGAGAGACGGTGAGGAAAAGGTTAAGGCTGAGATGGGGCATGGGAAGAATGGAAGAGAGCGCTATTGACCTACTGTCGGGTAGGAGGATGGTTCGGTGGGTAAAGGGCTTGCCGCACAAGCAGGAGAAACTGCATTTGATCTTTAGTGCACACATTTTTAAAAAGCCAGGCATGGTGGCTCACAGTGCAATTCCAACAGGGGGACGCAGGGACTAAAGGGTCCCTGAGACTTAAGAGGCCAGCTAATCAAACCAAGGGAAACACTGACTGCTCCAGCACCCCGGGGTGGGGGTGGGGGTGGATAAGAAACTGTTCTTAAGGTAGAAAGGATTCCATGAGTACAGAAGGTCTTTCGGGGTGTCTAGGCAGAAGAGCTCACTTACAGCATGCCACTAAAGATTCTGGAAAACCGTAAGTCTACACACGCATGAATGTACATTCAGAAAGTCACATAGTATGTGCATTTGTGTGTGTGTGTGTGTGTGTGTGTGTGTGCAGATGTGCCTGTGCCATAGGCCAGAGGTCAATGTCTAGCATTTCTCATTGTCTGTCTGTCTGACTGTCTATCTATCTATCTATCTATCTATCTATCTAATCTAATCTAATCTAATCTAATCTATTTGTGTTTAATGGTTTTCCACTGAACCACGAGCTCACCCACTTGGTTTGATCAGCTGGCCTCTAAGTCTCAGGGATCCTTTAGTGCCTGCGTCCCCCTGTTAGAATTGCACTGTGAGCTACCCTGCCTGGCTTTTTAAAACTGCGTGCGTGCGCTAAAGATCAAACGCAGGCCCTTTACCCACGAACCATCCTCCGACCTCAACAGTACGTCAATCAGCTGTGTGGTTTAGAATTTCCCCGAACTTGAGAAAGATACTTCTGGTTCCCCTGACTATGGTTCTGTTTTGATCTGTGTCTTTTTATTTCCACCTGCCTTGCTCTGACTTCTTCTCTGGAGTAGCTGACAGAGAGCCAGGTGCAGGTTCCCAGTCGATATGCACCTCCAATAAAGCGCGTCTTGAGGGAACAAATGATTTTTCTCTCCCTCAAAGAACTGGCACAGACACAGAGTTCTACTTCATCAAACTGTCTCTGACCTGGTGGCCACGGTGGCTGCTCATATTTTATTTGCAAAAGTGTGAAAAAAGGAGACAGCTGATCGAGGACACATCTAACTGCATTATGGGAAAACAAAACAAGACATTTATTCTGCATTTATGTGCCAAGTGCAAAGGTATGGGAGCTGCCAGTCCGTTAATTGCTGAGGTGTACAGAATCTTAACAGCTGAGAAGGTCTTTATGGACTGGAGGTAAGGCAGGTGCAGCCTGGGCAGCGTCCGTTATCATCCCTGTTCTGTTCTAATAACTCATCTTGATTATTATTATTAGGACTTGTGACCGTTCCAAATGTCTCCATTTGGCAAGAGTGCCACCCGTCCATGATTTTACACGAGAGCAACAGCCACAGAGTTCAGTAATTCTTGGCAGTATCACGCCCTCCGGTATTACTTGGTAAGTTATAACCTTGTCGGAAGTAAAACCGTCACCAGCCCCCTTCAGTTAACTCAGGCCTTCAACCCTAATATGCTAGCAGTAAACTGGAAGGTTGGATTTACATATCTTAGTCCACAAACCTCTAGGAAAAAAAAAAAGCTAGTCCAAAGATCAATATAATCAAGTCAACCATTCAAAAATATGGAGAACCATTTCCACAGCTTTAGAATTTTTCCTTGGTCTTTGGCTAATTATTCACTGTAGCCTGTTCAGTCTGTGGCGGTTAATAACAGAAGTCACAGACAGCTGAGAAGTGTCCCAAGGACTGACCCCACACTTCCCCCCAGCGATGCAGGCGGGTACCAGGCCCTACAAGGCTGGAGGTGGTTGCACAGTAACAGGGCAGCCCACTTTTACCTGCGCAGGATGGGCAGCACTGTCCGGGACGAATGGTGGGGTTGCCGCAGGCAGGCACGGGGCACGTGATGAGGGCACACATTTCCTTCCCGTTGTGGCAGTAGCATTCCCGGCAACCATCATGCCAGCTTTCCTCATTCTTATGATGATGGCCATCCATAGATAGACATGTGCCTGACAGGACAGGTGGCCCGGCTGAAGGAGGGACCTCTGGACAGACAGAAGGCAGCCTGGTAAAGAAGCAGTTTTGGCACAAGAGAAACAGTTTGTTGTGCCCAGTCAACAAAAAATGACACCCAGGGAGGACAGTCCGTGGTACAGGAAAGGCTGGGGGTGGGGGGGCCGGGGAGGATTTAAAATCGTCAGGTCCCTGATTTTGAAAAATAAGAGAAGAGGAAAGGAGTTTGCAAATATGGTTCCTACTGTGGGAATGTTGCTGAGTGTTAAGCCTTTCAATTATTTTATACAATAAACAAGTACCACTTTTGAAATAGATGTCATTAGCTTTTTATACATGGAAGACTCATTATAGAAGTTTCACCCAATGGGAGAATTTGGGACCCTTTGCAACTACTAAATATTTGATTCATAAGATGGCTGAAATGATTGCTTATATTTTTGATTATTGTGTGACTCCTTCAAAATACCATAACAGTAACTGCTCAGTTTTGAAAACAAAACAACAACCACCATGCTACAGGGACCTTTTCATGTTTGCTTGCACACCATCCGACAATCATAACAAAGCGCAATGGGGTGCAGGGTTGGGAGCAGGGCTGGCTGGGGTTGAGATAAAGGTCGAAGACACACTGTGTGCACATTCGATGGTTTCAGGAATGTCACTGGAGGAAGACTCTGGCTCTGGGGTCACAGGGGATTTTTGCCTCTTTCTAGCTCTGGGCTGTTGTGTGCTTCTCAAAGCAAGTCTGAATTCTCATGAAAACCCTGTTGCTAGGGGCTACCTAAGTGAGCAGGAGTTTAGATACGCTCACTCCTGAGGACGCCAAGATGAAGCTCCTTCCTGTACCAATCCCACTCCTGAAGAGAGCGGTCTCCTCAGTGAGGAGGCTGGGATACACGCTAGCTTTCGGCTAATGTTTCTGAGACAATCAAAAGTGAAGCTGGAAGAGGTGATTCATTTGTTCATTGTGCTTTAAATTCTGTTCCAAGCCCTTTTAATTTATGAAGGCAAAAGGATGTCGGGTGGGAGGATCCCACAGTGAGTGACATTTGTTTCAGAACAGACAGCAATCACTTAAACCAGTCCATTCACCAGATACCTTTCTGTCCTTTGTTATCACACTGTGAGGAGGAAGGACTTACACTTACCTCTGCACTTGCAGATAAGACAGCCATGACTGTCCTGCTGGAAGCCCAAGGGACAGATCTTGCTGCATGGCAGCTCTGGACATTTCTTACACCGACAGATGTCACAGCCATGCTTATTCTTCCTGGGTAATTAAAATTTTGCCAGAGGTCAGAAAATCCAAAAGTTTCAAACGATGCCCAGGTACTCAGACCATGGGTCAATGCTATCACCACTTACGCAGAAATGATGGTACATCTGTACTCCGAATTCCAAAGTGAGTTATAATTAGCTCTCATGACCAAGGTTTAGAACTGCCCAAGCATTTATATGCTTTTGGGATGTGGCCATCCCCAGTGACACAGATGAGGGTTTAATTAGAAAGATGGTACCAGATCTAAAGGACAAACATGAAACTCCAGGGGACAGAACAGTGTGAGATACATCACTGGCCAATGTTGGGAAATTAACATTAGAGGGATTTTGTTAGGGCTGTGGGCTTTCTCAAATGGCTGTATCCTTTGAGAAGTTCCATATGCTAGTAAAAATGTTAACTACTGAAACCTACATTAGACACAGGAGGCTGTAAGGACTTGGGGACCTGGGAAGTCTTCATAAATGTTAATGAAAGCCTTAGGCCAGCAAGGTTGTCTAGTGGACAAAAAGGTATTAGCCATCAAGGCTGAGGAGTGGAGTTTGATTCCCAGATCCCATGTGGTGAAGGAAGGAAATTAAGTAGGCTGTTTTACACAGTGCCCATTGCAGCACACACACAAAACCCATGTACACATATAAATGAGTAAGTAAATGTGTATATACTGAAAATGAATACAAACCTGGTCCTGGAGGCTATTAATTATTAATTGATTGCTTTATTAGGGCTGGAGGATACTTTATTTTGTATCAGCAGTTAAGTAATAAGATGATTATATCTTTATTTTTTTACTTTGTGTGTGTGTGTGTGTGTGTGTGTGTGTTGTGTTGTGTCTGGGTGTGTCTACCATGGGAGTACAATTCCCCCAGAGGGCAGAAAGAGCAGCAGATCCCTGGAGCTGGGATTATAGGAAGTTTGGCGCTGTTCATGCTTACCAGGCGAGCATACGTGTTCTTAACCATCGAGCCTTGTTTCCAGCCTTAATAATTATATCTTTATTGGTATCACACCCATGTCTTACAATTAAGAATAGTGATGACTAATGCTTGGAATTTTTTCTTCTGAGACAGGGTCTCATGCAATCCAGGCTGGCTCTGAACTCCAGACGTAGACTCTGCCTTCTGAGTGCTGACTGCTACCCCAGTGCACCTTTAACATCTTCATACAAAAAGTCATAACTTGATTGCATTTGGAGACAAAGCTTTTTTGTTTTTCTTTTTTTCTGAATCCCCTAACCTAAACAGTATGGCTCCCCTCGAATCACACTACCACTGGCTCGCTCAAACACATACAAAACAGCTCCCAACACAGACATGACCACTTCATTTCTGAATTAAAAAAAAAAATACTGACAAATACGTACAGGAATCCAAGCGGACAAAACTTGTCGCACATTGTTGGTCTGCACTTCTTGGGCCGTGGGCGGCACTGACAGAGTTCACAGTTGTGGACATCGGTAAGGAAGCCAAAGGGACAGTCCAGGGTGCAGGCTCTTTTGAGGCCTAAGCAGAGCTCCTCCCCTGTGGAGACACACAGATGCCATGTTTCTTTCCAGATCACATCACGGCCTCAATGCCTGCCCTGAATCCTCCCACTTTAAACAGTTAAACTTCAGTTCTACCACAGCATCAGCCACAGTTAACAGGTATGGACGGTGCTATTTCACGGTTCTCACAACACGGTTCCAAGTTCTGGTGGTGGGATGTGAAACAGAGTCCAACTCTGAAATGGAATTCTGAGGCCTAATTGAATCCGCTAGGCCTGGGACAGGGAGTAGGCTGGTCACCCCTGAGAAGCAATGACTAGGTGCAGTTTACATGATCTGGCTTAAACAAGTCACCTTAAACTGATGATGACGATTTATGCTAACCTATGGCAATCAGTAGTGTCCAGTCCAGATTTGTTTCAGACATTTACTGCTGTGCCATCAGAGGTAAGACATCTGTGTCAATGCTCGCAGTATACTTGCTGTTAGAAGGGGAGCAGGTGGCATCACAGAACACTGAATGCTGTCTGTAGCATTTGGGACTTCTTACTTTCTTTGAAAAAAGCCTGTCTGCTACGTGACAAAATGCAAAACATCAGGTTTCTATTTAGCTACGTTTGCCCTACTGTACTGACAAAATATCCATGTGTTTAAATGCACTCAGCTGACAAAAATGTATGTGTGAGAGGGAATATTCATATTAATATGTTACTAATGATGGTTCGAAATATTTAACAAGGTTTTGTCAGCAGAATCTGGAGTGGCGTTTAATTGTCTTCTGCTAGTCGGCTATTGCATTCTTTTAGAAGTTAAAACCAACAGGCAGAAGCAATATTTGTCCAAAGAAACAACTGAAGCCATAGCAATTTGAGAAGGTGATAGAGCTGAAGAGAAAACCAGTGATGGCAAGGTCAGGCGAACAAGCCTTAGGACAGAAGAGCAATCTGAGGCTGGTCCAAATGAAATGCAGGATCTGAGAGAGACTCAAGAACCATGAGAAAGGAAGCTGGCACAGTGAGAATGGCGACCCTTGAACAACATGCTGTAGAATGGTAAGGTCCAGACCAACTAGTGTTGTGAGGTTGGCAAATGAACTGTTATTTTATTGGGGATATCCCTGACATATAAATATCATACTAATGCAGCAGTCGCTAGGGAAGCCACAACTCATTTGTCCTGTTTCACAGACAAGTCTTACAGCCTAAAATTAAACATTAACTCTAACTGATAGGTGAAATGGGTTCATGTATTACATAGACACTTCTATGGTAGAATCTTTTGTGAGCCTTAGCATTCTTTCCATATTTTATTTGCTGATATATATATGCATATATTACAGAGATACACACACACACACACACACACACACACACACACACACACAAATATGGGTGTGATCTTTGGTAAAATTTTCTACTGTGCTGCTATCCGAAACTTTTCATTTCATACATTTAATGTCATCCCATGTGTCTGTATCACACCATGAGACCACCGAATGCTAATCAGCATCCTTAGAGAGGGAGTGTGTAAGTGGATCATTTAAAATTCATAATTATGAATTATGGTGGGGAATTACTTTTCATCTCCCTTTAGGACACGGATGGTGGGAAAAGGTTCTCAGATTTTTTTTTTTTCCCCAACGCAGAGATCTAAGATGATCCAGCTTTCCTAGAATAACAGTTCTAAAGTCAAGGCATCCTGTGGATTATGTCAGGGAATAGACAGATGAGAAGCGCTCTCAGAGTTTGCCAAAGTCAGCCTTCTTGGAGAGTAATTTCCTCAACGCTTTAGTGGGCAAACACACTTGTCTGTATGTTTTCTAGTCTGTATGAGGAACCCTTGCATAGCCCTTGACCTAGAATGCTGTCCACACCCTCAACAGGTATGGAAGAGTCAAGTTTATTGTCTTTAACTTATCTCTGTGCTATGGCTTGAAAGATACCCCAAAGGCCCACGTCGCAAATTTAGTGGTAGGTTTGTTGTGCCGCTCTCTGGTGGTGGAACCTTTCAGATGTGAGACCTAGAGGACAGAGGTTAGAGCACTAGAGAAATGCTCTAATAGTGGATTTGTTAACCCCTTCCTTCCCAATTTCCCCTCTAACTTTCTGGTTACTATGAGATTGGCTCCCCATATCATGATGGACATGAATGGTCACAAGCCCAAAGAATAGGGCCAATCATCAATAGACCGAAGGCTGCCTCTGACTCCATGAGCTAAATAAAACATTTCTCCTACATAAGTCAAATCTTTTGGGCATTTTGTCACAGCCAGGGGAAGGTGACCACTATGTCAACCCGTGTTATCCCTGAAATAGAAAAGGATCCCAAATAAGGACTCTGTGTTCAATGAAGACTCAGGACATTCACGTGAAAGGAGACTAGCAATTCCACTCCGCCTCGCATCTATTCATTTGCAGCCCGTAGTCTAGATTAGCTCAGTTCTTCTCCACCACAAAAGAAAAGAGTTCCAGGGCAGTTTCTCCTTTATGCCCACAGTCCAGGGCCAATTGCGTTTATTGATGTGGGGCGATTGTTATCTGCTGAATGAATGCATCCACTGGTGTTCATGCTTCTCCACTCTCACCAGGCATGCTTTACTGGCAAAGGAATAACAGCTTGATCAAGCTTCCTTTGATGATACTGAATAGTTTTCAAAACACTATCACTTGTTAAAAGTCTCAAGAAACCATGTTTTGGTTCTGAAACAGACAACATGGAAGACTGGATGGTAGTCCTAGATACATGCTTGTCGGTCAATGGCGAATTGTCCCTTAAATGAAAAGTTATCATCATACCGAATAGACACATTAGGAGGTGGGGCTTGTAAGTCTGTTTACAAAGTTTAGCCTTTGGCTTGTGGCAATTATGGAAGACAGGTGGCCTTATGGTGATAATATATTTTTCAAGCATTGTGAGTCTTTTGTGATCTACAAAGCTTTCTGATGGATGGAAGCAATTACCAATCAAAAGGGAGTGATAAAGGTTGGCAAAGCACAGGGAAGGACACTACATTGTGGCGAGTCAATGGCTAGTACACAGGAAACTCTTTTTACTCTTGAAAAGAGATATCCAACAGTGAGCAACGTCATCCACACTTTATTGTCAGTGAGCACAAAGCCACTCCATGTTCGAAAACACAATGTGGGTGCATCAGCAAGAGCTGCCATACTTCAAACTTGGGGATTTCGACTAATCTGTTATCAATTGAGAATGGTCAGAGTTTCTGAAACTACTGAATGAAGAAATGCAGAAATGCAGAAATGCAGAAGGTGGCCCCAGTGCCGGCCAGTGGTGTGGTATCAGTTCCCAAGTACGATGAAATAAAAAAAAATGGGAGCCCACTTCCTAGCTGTTGAAGCCTTCCCAAGATGCGGGATTCTGATACATATTTCACGATGGACACACCGGCTTCCTCTTCCTTGTTACTATTACTTTTTATATGTCTGGATATCACTTGATTATTGGAAACTAATAATTTGAAATTATTGGATTTCAATAGGGACCACTATGCCTGGCACTTGTCATGTGCCTCTGGAGGGCATGGTTCTTCAAGGTTTTTATTTTAATCCTAAGCCAACTGCATAGAGTGACAAATCTGAAGACATTTTAACATGCCAAACTCATTTGATTTAAAGCCTTGGACAGTAAGACATTCACCAACCAATGCTATCAGTGAATACAACGCTTCAACAGTGAAACTCAAGATATCTTTATCTTCCTGACAGCAAAACATAAGCTGGTTAAAAATTAACACTATCAATGCTTATGCCAGCAGCTCTAATGTTAGAGATGAACGGGGTTTACTTTTAAGTTTGCTGCCATTGCCCTTTCTTAGACATTTCCTATCGCGCTCCTCTTTATTACAAACGTGTCTTCGAGAGACTGAATCAGGGTCATTTAAATTCTTGGCGAATCCTACTTTGGAGCCTAGAAGTCACCATCAGGTATCTTCTTAGAAGTCACCATCAGGTATCTTCTTAGACTGCTCTTCACCAGTTTTTGTTTTGGTTTTGGGTTTTTTGGGTTTTTTTTTGGCAAGGACTCTCACCAAACCCTGAGCTCAACGACTAGTCAGATAGGCTGGCTTGCTCATAAGCCCCCAGAATCCTCTTGTCTTTGCCTTCCAGTGCTGGGCTCACAGGCATGCGCTGTAACGCTCAGCTTTCTGTGTCCATGCTGGTGTTCTCTATTCCACACACTGCACCATCTCCTCACGTCCTGTTTTAAGAAATCCTGATATCAAAAGGAACTAGGTGTAATGTCCAAGAGAAACAGGTATAAATGGTTATTAGGACTATTTTTCTGTAAAAGGTTTTAATAGGAAAAGATAAGATAAGGGGGATTTTTGGTCCAGATGAATACATATGGAACTCCTGCAATAGGGAAAAGAAAGTATTACATTCCATGACTACAAGGAACTATTTTAGTAAAGTATAGAAGAGGAAGAAACAAGGGCAGGAAGGAAAGGACAAGACGGAAGGGGGCTGAGAACTTCCCATGTTAGCAAGTTTGGGCTGAAGTGGATGGTGTAACAGCTGGTGTGTGTGTGTGTGTGTGTGTGTGTGTGTGTGTGTGTGTGTGTGTGTAAGAAACAACTATCATATGCCAGCTAATAAAAGTCACTTGGAATTCATCTGCTTAGTCCTCAAAATACCCCACTACTTAGGTCTTAGTGTCTGTCCTCTACCAAATGAGTTCCCAGTAAAGGAGATATAGGTAAAGCCACTCACAAGGTCCAGTCATCTGATACCGTCTACTCAGACCGGAATCATCAGGGTGGCTAATGCAAGTCAGGAGGTGGAGGCCAAGCTCATGCTTCAACTTGTGTGTGGTACACACTGGCAGCTTCAGGTTCAAGCATTAGGTTTAGGAGAGCAGTGAGCGGGCTGCCAAAGACCAACCAGGCCAGGCAGCTCAGTGTGATGAGATGGATGTCTGATTGCTGTGGCCAGACCTCCTGGGTGTGTGGGGGGATCAGACAAGATTGACATCCAGAGGCATCCCTGATCCCAAAGGCTATTTGTTTCTGCATTTAGCCAATCACTGCAGAGCACAGCCAGAGTGCTAAGCACATCCTGGCAGAAGGCAGTGAGTGACCTTCCTACTTCCCTGTGACCAAAAGCCTGAATCTCTAGGACGGAGTGACGCTTTTAAGAAGGATTTAAGCTTATAAATTACAACACTGGACTTAAAATGGCTGTATTTCATTTTATGTTACAGCTTGCATTCACCACAGTGGTCTTAACCGATGTGGGGAGAAAATGGGAAGGAGAAATTCTAGATGTTTCTAAAAGTAAGTGAACTTTGCAAACACTGAAGGTAATATTTTTATGTGAATAAGCCACAGCCACAAAATACAACATTCTCCTGTACATATTTCTTCTTAAGTGTGAATAAAATGAAAGTTGATAACCAGTCATGTCTATGGATATATGCCTCTGAAGGCTTCCAAAATACAACAGGACCTCAATTTCGAGCAGAGTGAACGCAGGGAACGTTTTTTTTCACAGTGTCCAATGAGAAAGCCTGGCCACATCTTTTTACTTGCTTCCGTGACCAACAAGGGAAACGGTTTCTTCAGATTTAATGAAGTGACAGCAGCTTGCCATCTGCACTGCTGGGTCGCCAAAAAACGCTATCACAACAAATCCCAGGTGGCGAGACTTATGACGGAGGCGACCAGCGAACAGTAATTCTGTATTTTTAGGCTTCAGGGAAGTTCAGGAGGGGGGGGAAATTAGGTATGATCCCGTTTTGAGAAAGAATGTGTAGCTCGAGAGGCATTAGGAGGGCCGCAGGATAAACACTCCATGACACAACTACCAATTATCCTGGGGTTAAGAAGATGAGGTTGGCGATTTATATAAACAAATGAGGCTGCCAAGGCAGTTCTCCAGCAAACTTGGCTTTCCAAGAAAGTCTCAGAGGCAGACATGCACAGAGCAGAGGCCGGTCCTTCCAAGCACGGAGAGGCAGGTGCAGGAAGGCAGGACCACCCTGGGTGGGAGAACTTACCTGGAACCCTAAGGCGGCAACAACTAGAGGCATGTTGGGTTTGTAAACCCTTGAAACAGCAACCCACTGTACAGATGGCGTGGTGGGAATATGGACCTGAGGACGCGGTATTATTCAAGCCCTTGTCTGTATTTTCATCATTCACGATGGACTGTTACAGTTGAGAGGCACCTTAAAACCCAGAGAGCTGACACCCCAGGAAGTGTTCATTCTCACCATTAGTCAGTCCAAGCCTCTAAGCTGAGGATAATTATACCCCGAGGCCCACGGAGAACTTGCTTATTATAGAATCCTTGTCTGTGTTTGGGAGAGATTAGACTTGATAGGAAGAGACTTCAGAAAACAGGCCAAATGCCAATCAAAAAGGGCAGGGGATTCTCAACTCCCCCCAAATAAGTCTGGGAAGAACAACTCCTCCCTCCCAGACTTGCAATTGCTTTGAAATGATTTTTAAATATATTCTTAGTTTATTATTTTATTTATTTATTTTATGTATATGAGTGCTCTGTCTGCATGCACAGTTGCATGCCAGAAGAGGGCATCAGATCCTATTATAAATGGTTGTGGGCCACCATGTGGTTGCTGGGAATTGAACTCAAGACCGCTGGAAGAGCAGTCAGTGCCATCTCTCCAGCCCCTGGGCCCCAACTTTTGAAAATAAGAGTTCTCAGTAAAGGAACCTTGCTGGTTTCATGGATGTTGAATTCAGACTGGACAGCAGGGCATGTGTGTCAAGACCTTGTGGAGGGAGCCAGAGCTGACATACAGCATTTGAAGAATGGAGACAACGTTCAATGTCACAACACAGGAAGATCTTGGGTACTACCAGGTTCTTTCCTTGTTTCTGTACAGTTTAATTTATCTTAATTCAGGAATTTTGGAGGACAGGAAAGTTGTACTTATATGCCGTAAGCTGGAAGGCAGAGGGCACAAGATCCCATTGTCAAACTTAAAAAAAAACAATTTCACCTGCTTAGAAAATGGCTTGAAACTATTAGTGTAAGTTCTTGTTATATTTGGCCCTGAAATAATAAGACTTCAAAAACTGCAATAGCTTAATGTAGAACAGATAAGCACCCAACAGCTGCTGGCCTCAAGTTACTTAGGGATCCCGGATGCCTAGAAACTCGGTTCTAGTCCACAGAGCTAATACTAAAACACAGAAGAAACAGGATTGAATTCAGACCAAATTCTGCAGTCTTTCTTGCTTTGTTTCTGAGCCACATTTTAGGTAAGGACCGTGATACCAAGTGTGTCAGAAGGGAAGAAAGGACCACACTCTAGAAAGCGTGCCACAGATGTGATGGAGAGGGGGACTTGAGATGTTTATTCTGGCTGAGGAATTAGGAGAATTCAAAATAGTTTTAAGACGTGTGGGGTGTATTTTCCCCTGTGGGAGAAATGTGACATATTCAACCTAGCTTCAGAGGTCGTGGCTCAGAGACACGATTGGAATCTACATGGAGGGAGAGCTGGGGTCAATAAAACGAAGCTCTCTCTCTCTCTCTCTCTCTCTCTCTGCATCCATTTGTCTGCCTGTCCATCTGACTGTCTGTCTCCATGTGTATGCCTATGTGTGGGCCAGAGGTTGATACTAAGTGTCTCTTATTTCTTTTTACCTTATTTTTGAGGTAAGGTATCTCAGGGAACCCAGAGCTCCCCATTTTTGGCTAGCTAGCAATCCTCCAGGGAATCCCCCTGTCTGTCCATTACCAACCCAACCTCCCAAGGCTGGGGTTACAGGGGATCCAAGTTCAGGCCCTTCTGTTTGTGCAGCAAGTTCTTTCACCAAGTCACCTCCCCAGGTCCAGAGTGAAGCATTTTTTTTAAAGCATTATGACTACTTCATATGGAAGGAAAAGTATACCAGGTCAGTGGCCCTGTTCTTGTCCCTGGCTAACACTGGTAAGAGAGCTGTAGACCGTTCACTGTAAGGCTAGGAAGCTGCATTTGCAAGCCACTCCGGGCTATCGACACCTCTGTTCCACCAGCTTCAAGGAAGTGTCAAGCCGTAAGAGAAAATGAACACAGGGAAGCCAAGATAGAAACCATAAAAAAGGGAAGAGTATTTCCCATGTGACCGAAAAAACGGTTTACTTCACATTTATTGCTATCCCCCACCCCCTTTCTGGTTGTCAAGGCAATGTCTGAACAGGAGTAAAGAAGATATTTAATCATATAATATGCTTTGACAAGCTTCTATTAGGCCTTGGGGGAAGAAAAAATAAACCAAAAACAACAAAAAACCAAAACCAATCATCTGTCTACTTACTGTTTTTGCACTGACAGGTTCGACAGCCATTGTGATCCAGTTTAAAGCCATAAACGCAGTCCTTCTCCTTCAGAGAACAGTTTGACAACTCCCCGCATGCAGGGGGATCAATTGTGATGTAGGTTGGTTCTAATAATATAAAAAGAAGGGGAGAAAAATCAATGATACACGTTATTACCTCTTAGACAGCATTCAATCTCTGAAATCCCACACTACAGTAAGCACAAAAAAACCCCCATCAGTGGGTTTTATCAGCTCCTAAACTTGTACACAACTGTGCTGTCACTGATCCACGCAACACACATCTTTATTCAGAGCTTTTGATAATGTGAATATTTCACTTTCTTTCTTTTTTTGGGGGGTGGGTATGAAAACCTTCATAGATGCTATGGTATGTGTGTGTGTGTGTGTGTGTGTGTGTGTGTGTGTGTGTGTGTGTGTAGTTTATCACATGTGTGTATATGGGTTCATGTGCACCTGTAGAAACCAAAGGTCAAAGCTACATATGTTGTTTTATCACTATCAACCGCAGTTTCTTGGTGTGTGTGTGTGTGTGTGTGTGTGTGTGTGTGTGTACATTTATGTATATCCATGTGTGCAGCGGCCAGCCATCAATGTAGGTTATCTTATCTTCCACAACCACTGCAGTCTTTGAGGCAGGTCTCTCATTGCACTTGGAGCTCACTGAAGCTGTTAAGCTGGATGGCCAGCCAGCTGCAGGGATCTGCCTGTCTCTGTCTTCCCAGAGTTGGGATTATAGATATACACCTCCCCTGTGCAGGAAATTACTCTCAAGTCCTAACATTTCTGTGACAAGCATGCTATGAACAGGTAAGCCACCACGCCAGTCCCTGAGTTTATTTTCTATAACGACCAAGACATAACTGTCAACTGTCAATCATTGCCCATTCTACAGTACCTCTCCAATCTGTTGTTGTTTTTAAAAATTAATACATCAGATATGTGTGTGTGTGTGTGTGCGCACGTGCGTGTTTTCAGAATGACACCTGTTTTTCTTTTTGTCTGTGAGGTGGCATACTGTCGGTTATGACAGATGACACAATGGATAGTCGTGGCCCAGAGGCTCCTGATAGTGGCAAGGTGAGAGACAAGCATTGAGCAGCAAGGACCAGCTTCCATTCTGGAGGAACCTAGCATGGGCAGGGGTGGTAATGATTACTCTCCTCTGTCACTGTAAGAAAGAAGAACTGCTCTGGACAGTAACAGTAAGTACATAGTCTGGCACAAAGCGTAGCTTTTGTTTCTATGTTGCTTGTGTGTACCCTGAAGCTTCACTGTCCTCAGCTGGGGTGGTCATTACCATTAAAACACGGGGAGAGTGAGGACGACTTTGATTTGCTCTTGGTTGTAGCAGGAGCAAGTGGTAGACCCAAGATTCATATCCAGGCTTCAGAGCCCCTCCCTTACCTTCTGTGCATCACAAACTGTATTTGATGGAGCCTGCTCTGTGGCGCACTGATAAGAAACTTATGTAATGCTCGGCAGTGAGTGCCGCATTGCCAAAGGAAACAGAGACATTGACGTATTTACATAGCATCTCTTCAACCAAAAGATACCCCGAACTTCTCATGATATCGTTGTGGGATGGCCAAGTACAGAATGTCTCTACCTTCGCTTTTATAGATGGAAAACATGAGATACAGACAGTAAGTGGTTTATCTGGGTTTACATAGCAACCCAGTAGCAGGCTGGGAATAGAACGGAGCAGAGGTTCCTAGCCTTCCGTCCAACGCTCCATCCACTCATCCACACTACCTTCTCAAGTTTCATCTCCCGTTACTAAGGAAGACAGACCAAAATATGTGTTGTTGCACTGCTACAAGCAAGAGTTGTACGTTTTTTTTATCCGCCTACTAAAACGGGACAGTGATTCAACCCTTCGGATGTAGGAGACAACATTGACTTATTCACAAGCTGTTCTACCAGCAATCTCCTGGTCTCCACTTTTATTATAAGATGCGGTTTATAAAAGGGTATCTTCCTGAGATTTTTATATAAACTTCCCATTGGTATAAAATTTCTCTCTTCCTTCAATGAGTAGCGTAGTCTCCCTGGTAGGTAACCGTAAACACGCAAAAGTAAAGTTTAAGTAAGTTTTAAGACATAATGACTTAAGAGGCAATATTACTTCTTCCCCCTTTCTCTTAAAATTTATGATAAACACCTCCAATTTCCAAACCCATTCATATTTTTAAAGGTCACTACTCTTGTTAGTCACCCCAAATAATGGTTCTGTTCCAGCTCCCAACCACATGACTGCTGATGTTATATCGAATTTATTTTAGCTGTAAGTGAAAAAAAAAACATAAAAGAA
The DNA here is from genome assembly GCA_902729485.2 of Mus minutoides. Lineage (NCBI taxonomy): Eukaryota > Metazoa > Chordata > Mammalia > Rodentia > Muridae > Mus > Mus minutoides. The sequence goes on along the minus strand of CACVCL010027625.1, from coordinate 69,548 downwards.
AACATGTATCAGCTCTAAGTAAACCACATTAAAGATTACCCCAGTAAGGAAGGAGTGCTATATTCTAGAGAGTTAACAGACCAAGGATTGGGGGCAGACTCTGAACTCCAGACATTGCTTCAGCGGACGGCTAGCGGGTAAAGAAACATCTTGTGCGTATTTACACTAGAACCTTGTATCCTTTACTGACATCTGAGATGTGAACTTTAAGGGAAACTTTTACTTTCAAGGAATTATATTACGGAAAAACATATTCGAGAAGATTAAAGTGACCCCAGAGAATGTGTAATAATCACAGGGTGGGGGAGAGGGATAGGGTTTTATTTTTACTGAGTTCTCAGGGTGTGCTAAGAGAACATGTTATCTCAGTTCACAGAGATGATCTTCTACCTCTAAATGATACTTTTCTTCAACAGTGCTGTATATATTGGTTTCTGGTGTATATTATATGACTAATGGATGGGGTCAGGAGGTCAGCCTGAGGCAAGGAAGTGAAAGGAAAACACAGTTGAGGAGGTTTGAGGACTAGTGCACAACTGACTTGAGGAATCTCATGCTTTGTTCAGTGCCTTCAACGGCTGTGTGTGTCCCGGACACATGGCTGGCTACCTCCCCAGAGCAGGCAATATGTTCACCTATAGACTGAGCATAACCACCCTCTGTTCAATCCAATGAATGAAACCTGAATGTACACTAAGGCTGCTGAGTATGTACTGATTTTAAAATGTCCATTTCAAATATTTTGTGCAGGCAAAGTCATTCTGGATGGACGCCTTTAGTGTCTCGGACAACGTGGTCATACGTAAGACGTTGTTTTATGTGTCCAAAATGAAGTTTTCATTTTCCTCTTAACCTGTATTAGTTGGGAGAGGCTGGCATGTATATATACATTGCAAAGTCAATAGTTAATATGGAAACACAGAGAACCTCAATAAATCATTCATTTTTCAAAACTGTCCATTGACTCTGGAGCTACTCAAGTCCCCCTCAACAGACCTGGCTGAACCCAACAATGTTTGTTGTGACACAGTAACTGCTGGTAGCTAATTTTTATAAGGCATATAGATATTTGACATCTTGTTTTCTTTTCTTTTTTTTTTAAATATATATTTAGCGAGTAAGTATATAATTTCCATTCAAATAAAAACTGGATCAAAGTTTAAAAGCCTTTTGGGTAGCAATGCATGCCTGGTGCCACTCTATGTCCCTGGAATAAATGTTGAATTTTAATAGACACACGGGCAGGTGACTAGCTGTTCCTTAACTTTTATCTGACGTCGCAGAACATTGCCCTTCAGTACTCCTTGAACCTCAGTGTGCTCAGCTGCTTACAGGCGAGGCTATACAGTAATTCCATTTCTGTGAAATCATTACAACAAAGACATCCAAGCATGAACTGGCTACAAAACCCGGCTCACCATCAACTCAACTCTGCTTTCTACCCAACATATTAATATGCAGTCTCAGAACTGGTCCTGCTACTATGTCATGGCAATTTCCTTCTTGTCTTATCTTTCTTTTTTTCCTTTTGAGTAAGGAAGCACTATTACGAAAGCTGAAGTCCAATTCCTTGTTGTGAATAATGAACTCTGAGGTGAGGTATTTCTGATACCATGCTGACCTGAGGTATTTTAAAATAATGCTGAATTTACAGTTCCAAAAGAATAGTGAGCAAAAGCTGATAAGATTTCTCTCTCTCTCTCTCTCTCTCTCTCTCTCTTCCTCCTTTTGTTTTTGTTTTTTTAAGTTTTAAGTCAGTAAGTCCTTAGTAGAAAAGAAGTGATTTTGAAGAGTCAGGAACTAGAAACGTGTCCAGGGGATGTATCCATGAAGTATGTGGGATGTGCATTCTGCTTGTCTCAGAGTCACAATATCCTGGAATTTGTGTATTAAAAACGGTTATTATCTCAGCCTTTTCACTAGTTGTTATCACAGCTCATTGTGTATGGAAATTATCTGATGGCTCTTGGCCTGGTACAAGGAAATTCTCATTTACACTCTAGACTGTATTTCTGTATGATATAAGGTATGATGTGGAAATTACGTTCCAGAGAGTCCATTCCTTCTAGAAGGCTAACGCCAGTCCTCTGCCCATGGAAGGTTAGTGGACACAGCTGGGTTAAACAGAGCTTTCCCTATATATGATAGGAAGTCTACTACTGAAATCAACCGGGTAGAGAAAGATCATTAGACCTCTTGCAAAGGAAACAGTGAGGCCTCTCCTTGTCTTGTGAGGGCCAGGAAAAGCTTGCACAAGGCAGGTTTTGGGGTAATCCAATACATTGATGCTTACAGGATCACCCCGAAATACCGTGTGATCTTGAATCGGCTGAGGAATTAAACAACAACAACAACAACAACAAACAACAACCCCTTAATGTCCTCCAAAGGAAGAGGGCTGGACAGAGCAGGAACTCAATGCCTCTGGCTACAACTATTTCTAAAGGGAACCCCAGAACAGCTTCTTTGTGGAGAAGAATTCTAGAAATAGTTTCTGAGTCTAAAAGCATTAAAGAACAAATCTGGGTGCTTGTTTTTCCCACATCCAGTTTCTGTTTTCTGTATCCGGTTAGAACCTCTGCACTCCTCAACCTGATGTTTTCCTCAATGACCTCTAAAGAGTCCCCGCGCACTTTGGACTGTCCGGACAAAACAGTTTTAGAACGGTTGGGATTGTGTCAGGGGTGCAGAAATTCAGACACCAATTTCTGTTTCTGTCTGAGGAGCCAGAGGGTTTTTACAATATACAAAATAAACAAATGTATGTGGTCCATTTTTTTTACATTTATTTAAATGCAGGGTTTTATCATATCCTAGAAAGCTGAACAATTCTTAATAAAAATATGTTTAGGAAAGTATTGATATTTTTCAGGAATTAGCTCTAGACACTGTGTTTCTGAAGAATACTACCAGTATGCATTTCCTAGGAGTTTTATCTATCCAGTTGAGAAATTAATACATTATGATTATGATGAATATCAATCAAAATATAAAGGTTAAGCATGGTTTTAATTCTAAGGCCACAGCAATAGATCACAAAATAAGTGATTTAATAATTTATTTTTATTGTGTTTTCTGGTTTTATAGTATTTATTTTGTGCTAAATATCTGATTAGGTGTTATAATGTGTTGAGTTACACTAACCACTCTGCTTTCTTGCTTCTTGTTATTTTCTTTCATGGGGAATTCTCCAAATTAGACAGGACGGGAAGACTAATGAAAAGCTCAAATTCAGCCTTGAAAGATGCTAATCTAAACCTCTGCAATGGGCATACATGCTATACCGTTTTATGGCTCTGGAAGGAAAGAAAGACAGAAACTAAGTATGCATGCTGACGCTTGTCCATGTTAAGGTGTGTGTGTTAATTACATTAATCCATTTCTCTTTTTTTTTTAAAGATTTAAATATATATATATATATATGTGTGTGTGTGTGTGTGTGTGTGTGTGTGTGTGTGAGTACACTGTTGCTGTCGTCAGACACACCAGAAGAGAGCATCGGATCCCATTACAGAATGGTTCTGAGCCACCATGTGGTTGCTGGGAATTGAACTCAGGACCTCTGGAAGAGTAGTCAGTGCTCTTAACCGCTGAGCCATCTCTCCAGCCCACATGGGTCCATTTCTAAAACAACTGATACAATTACTTGTTGTCCAGGTATGTTAGTGGGAATGAGGGTACTAGTGGGTGCTTTTGTCTTTTCTGTTTTACTCAACTGAGCCTCTAGCTTGTAGTGGACCCAGTGCAAGGTTCTCCTCATTACCTCGATGACTGGGAGCTGGCTGTGTCTCACAGATAATATGAATTATCACCACTGAGAAATGAGTCCAGATCTTTCTGATTAGCAGCTCTGGGATGCCTCATGAACAGCGCAGGGACGGAGGGGTGAAGATCCTCAAGCCACAACTGCAGGTGGCATGCAGAGCCAGCCAGATAGGTTGACTGGAGTACAGCCTCCAGCAGGGATAATGACCTGGTTCTAGACAGATCAAGAGGGTCTGTGGAAGAGATGCTATGTGGAGCTAAAAAGGCTGTAGGGCCCCATGCCAGCAGCAGCTTTCTAGCAGGGCCCCTTAACTTCTGTGTCTTCCTCTTCGTATCCACCCATACACTAAGGAAAGACTTTCTGGAAAAACCTCACTATAGGCAAATTCCTAGGAAAAGTACTTTTTAAGGGCAAAGACAGTCTTACATTCTCTTTCGTGGTGAAATAAATTTCAAGAAGGAGCAATAAGATAAGTGAAATTAATTTCTCTTGTTGCTCTTAGAAATTCTCCTTTTTGGGCTTAAATCATGCTTCGCATGTTTTACATAGCTTCTCTCTGTAAATTCCCAAGCCTGCTTATTTGATTAGGAGAGAGAGAAAAAAAAATGAACCATCATGTTCTCTTTTCGGACTTAATTCAAGCACTCGCTTTCTGAAGCTGTGTTTTTCTTCTGGCTGGGGATGGCTGAGCCATGTGGACAGCCAATGGGTGGGAAAATTCCAAAGCTCCCCTCAGTTCAGTGGCTAAATCTATCAGGGCTCCTCCAGTCCCTCTGGGCTAATGGTAGCCCATCTGGGGCTATAAAACTGGAGATAAAGCTGGCCAAGACAGAACTGGAGGAGAGAACGCTTATCTGTCTTTCTGCGTTTTCATGTGTCACTCTTGATACCTTCGTGGCTTTTCAGATGTGACCCCTCCCTAGTCACAATGCCACTCAAATAAATCACCAAGCTGTCAACATAACTGCAGGCTGGGAAGAGTCACCGAGTGAAGTTAAAATTTTCCCAAATGAAGATAGAGGGAAATTCTACTAATGTAGAGAACTCGAAAGAAAAAAAGCAAAAAAAGCCCAGGGCACAGAAATTCCCTAATCTGGAAGTGGGAGTTTCCATGGAATATTTATGTGTACTTAAGAAAGTCTCATTAAGTCATGGAAAAAATTGACATTGAGAGTTTTTAAATTCTTCCAGGCACTCCACTTGGACTTCTCCCTCTCCCCTTTGTATATATTTCTCATAACAACACCTTCGTCCTTCTGTGGCACCCATCCGCGAGCACTTTCTCTGTTTTATTTTAAAATGGATAGTGTGAAAATGTTCCCAAGATTGGTATTATTTTGTGGTCAGATAGAGAAACGGATATATATTTATTTTAGACCCATATTAACTCTGTATGCTTTCTCAAAAGAATCTTGGCCACTGGACATATTTTTCTTCCTTTACCAATCTTATATTTAATAGGAAAAGACAGTAGTACGATTATAAGGTTATTATTAAATGACCACAAAAGACAAATTAAAAAGAAATTCCTATACGGAGTGGGGAAACCATTTCCATTAACTTAGTTAAAATAATTAAAAATACTATCGCTGGCTTCCAAGAATAATCTAGACCTTTTACAAGAGTCTGATAGCCTTTCCATTGTTTGTTCTCAAAGAGAATGTATCTTGGCACCCTTGAACTGACAATATGCCACAGTGTATATGGCATGTGCGTGCACACACTATAATAGAGATATTATATACAGGCAAGTGGGTTAGATAAAATTCTGACAATCTTAACCCATCCTTTAGGAAATGGCCCCTTAGGGAGGAAGGGCGGTGACGGGTCGGGGTGGGGAGATATCTGACTTTAGGAACTGTGTCTCACTCCCTGTTTATAACCTCAGTCCCCAGCACATTGTCTAGATTACGTATTTAGTTACTGAGTGAACAAAGAGGAAAGATACCACCTAGACACTGCAACACCCCTTAAGTCAGGGCGCACTCTCTGATGAAGAAGGGCTTGCAGTTGATAATGTCCCCTGGCCAATCTAGTCTCTGTCTGCCTTCAGTTTAGAAGCACTAGGGAGTAAGTCCCTCAGGGTGTTCATACATGATTGGCACATACATGATTGGCACTTAATAGATGAGAGCCATTGACGCAGGGAGGTAGACCTGAGCGCTGCTGTGAATCCCAGACTTCTAACTCTGAAAACTCACAGAAACCGCCCAGATCATGAGATACTTAGGGAGGGCACTTGGGTTCCTGCAATGACCATCTCTGCGTTCAGTTGCAGAAGGCATAGAAGGCCAAAAAACTACTGCTGAGGGGCTCTTGCCCACATTCTTAAAGCTGACCCCCCCCCAAATCTCAATTGTTTGGTGAATTCACTTCCAGGACCACCCCTTTCCTTGCTGTTGCTCCACTATAGTCCTGACAGAAGCTCACTGTCCTGGGGGAAGTATGGGTGCCTTTGCCGACTGCTCAGCACATTTATGATCTGTATTGAGGATAGACTACTGAGAGTCAGAGGGAGAAAAATAAGAGTTAAGATCAGATTATTTCAAGTATTCTAAAGTTTGGAAGGAAATAAAGCGAGAGCTTAAGAGAAGCAGGCAGGCTTCGGGGCTGAGAGCTATTCATAGGTAGAAGAACAGAAAAAGGAAGCCACCCCCAAACAAGGGGAAGCAACAGCAGTTTTCCCAATGGTTTAGTCAGCAAGGTCAGACCTCTAGGAGGAGGCTCAGGAAAAGGACTGGAGAGAGAAAGCCAAGCCACAGAGGTCAGAACAACAGTTGCTGGCCCTCAACTGTGACTACACAGCCAAGAACACGAAGAGCTTCTGGTTCCCAGCACACCTGCCTCACGCTCTCCCTTCTACAGTGTGAGTCTAAAGTCACAGATCTGGAGTCAGGGACTACAGCTTGGGTCCCTGGGTCATTTACTAGTTCTCATGTGACATGGATCTCCTTGGGCTTCTGTGAAATGGGAACAGTCACTACCTCCATCTCACAAGATTTCTGGAAGCTTGCAAAGCAAGCCAGCACCCGCACACAGGAGTCACTCTGTGTTCTAGCACTTGTTGCTGTAATGGTATGCTTGTAGCAAGGTCAATGCTGATGGACCTGGTCACAGATTAAACTAATTAATTAGACAGGCCTCAGAAGCATGGCTGGGAAGTGGTACGACAGCTGGTTTCACTGTCTGCACCCAGCCCATTGTAACTGAAGCATCATTTTCTATCTGTACGGACAACAAGAAAAGCATCTGGGATGTGGCTGGTTCTGTGATATCTTTTCATATGGTCTGGTAAGCTTTGGACCATGTTAGTGACCAGCCACTGGCCCCTTTCACCTTTGCTGAGTGGCAGACTGAGGTCATTGTTCCATAGTCTGTCTGCATCTATGGTGTCTCCAAGAGAACAGAAATCTCCTAGTCGTCAGCTCATCTGGGGTGACCTGAAACAATGCGATATGCCTGGCTGGCCTTGTTCTTCCTCTCATGATGGGGCCCTTCACAGATCTGCAGGGACAAGGCCAAACTCAGCACAGTTTCATTTAAGCTGTTTCGGTATTTTTTTTTTTTCANCCCCCCCCCCCCCCCGCCCCCTGATGCCGACATGAACGACTTCAGCTATTTCTGAAAGTCTAGTAAATCTTCAGAGTCAGGGCATAGAAAGCAGCGGGCAGCAGCTCACAGGATGCACAAGAGCACAAGTCAGTGTCAGGACAGAAGGACAGAAGCATCGAACAAATGGACACAGGAAAACCAAGCAACCAACCAAACAAAAAAACAAAAAAACCTGGTGACTGTACTCCCAGAACAGGCATACAAGTCGCTTGCATAATTATTTTGAAAGGAGGAATACTTGACTGTGTAAGTGCTACCATGCTCAAAGTATAATTTCATTAAATAAGCAGGCCTTGCAGGCTCAATGGCAATAAGCGAGCACAAGCCCAGAACAGTGCCTCTAGGTGCTTTCAATAGAGATGTGCCAAGGACAGTCCTTCCCTGAGAACTGCGGCACACAGAAGTGGCAGCCGAAGGTGAGGGTTTTAAACACAAGAAGGCCAAACGATGCCATTGCCAGCAGAGCACCGCAGTCTTCGATGTTAGAAACTATGGTTACTAGTTAAAATGTCAAATCCTCGTTTGTTGACAAAAGCTCAAAGGGAACCGGTTCTGTCCCTGACTGAGTCTTACTGTAAGGGCCAGGGATTCTTTCAGAGTCTCCGAGCCCTTTCTGAAGGGCATGCCTCCTAATAGCCTTCATTAACTTCTGTCTGGCTGCCTAAGAGTTGTCTCTTACCCAAAAACAGTTGAGCGCCAGCTCAAAAAGAGATTGTGTTTATTTAAGCTTGTTGGAAAAACATTCCTATCATTTCAAGAATGACTAAATATTTTTCATTCACATAGTTCGCATTCCAGACTGTGTTTTCCTGCCTCTGTTGATTACACGAAAATTAGCAGGCCCGGTCTGATCTATTAGATGCAATTATTATTGTCTTCCCGAGAAAACCACGAGGCTCCTTAGCAAGAATCCCGTTTAAGGTATAGGAGGCGGGCAGGCGGGGCAGATATAGAGAAGCTCTTCCCTGTCTGCCGCTTCAGCCAGACAAACGGTCAACAGACAGGACTGCTGGACCTGGGAACTTAGAAGCAGAGCCTGTGCATGCATCAGCTCTGAACAAGTATGAGTGATTCAGGCACCAAGCAGCCGAGGAGCTTAAGGACCTCAGTCATTGGTGTTGGCAGAGCTTTGATCATCCTGGTGGTTTTATCCGAATCAAGTGCAAAGTAGAAGGTGCAAGCTTGTCTGTGTGGAGCCGACACAGCCTGACTGGGAGCAAGGATAAACATATCTTCCCAGCTAAACGACTTCTGCACATGTTGGTTCACACCTGTTTAGCTCCTATGATATGTGGTGGATCTAAACAACTAGAGAGCCACTGGTGGAATGTGCACAATATATCTATATCTATGCACAGCTATGAAGAAAAAAAATCATAAAATTTTAGTTATAGTCATAGTCTGATGGGGAATGATGGTCTTTTACATCCATTTTATCTATCTTTGAACACTATCTTAAATATCTCAAGATATTTTAAATGATCAGAGAAAAACCAAAAGTACCAAAAAATTTATGACTGAAGTGCTCTGGCGCTTAGGTTTAAGACCTTAGGGTAACACACGGTCATTTGGCATCCAACATATGACCTTATTTGGACAAGGAGAAAAATAGACTGAGTTATATTTTAATTCCCATTTATGGAATATGTTTCCAGGACATTCAGAGTTAAAAGATGAAACAGCGTGCCTAACGGTCTTGAGGATATTACAAGTATTTTATTATTCTTGGCTTACTAATAATAGCAGCATCGATGGCACCAAAACACTGCCACCCATGAACTGAGTTTTGATCCCTGTAATGTGGCAGAATGTTAATGGCATGTGACTCTGGGGCAGCTCTGACTTCCCTGCCCTTCTGGGGGTCAGCTCAACTCTCCTTCACTCCCTACTACTGAAGCAGCAGCTTTAATCAACTGAGATACTGTGCAGAAAGGAACGTTATGGCCAAGGCGGGGCTGGAAACATTTTTTTTTTTCTTGTTTCAAGGAATTCCCACCCAGATATGTGCCTGGTACAGAATTTTCTGGCAGGCCAGTTGAAATCTCACTCGAAGGGCAGCTTGACTCAAACTGTACCGTCAACATTCACTAGAAGGAACATACCACTCCTAGAGACAGTTGAGGGCTGAGGTTAAGGAAGGCACTGACAGCTCACAGACCTCCCGTGAGCTGGAGGAGGAACATGGTGTGAGATTTCTGATGCTGGGGTGAAGTGGCTGCCTAGCCCTATACAGGTAAAGACAAGCTTAATGTCTCATCCTCGGTGTCCCAGGCAAAACCATGAGCCCTTAAGTAAGACATCCAAGATAGCCAGGAGGTAAGGAAAAAATAGTTGATTTTTTGGCTCAATCACATTCCATCTTAAATCCAGAGACTTGGGGGGGGGGTGGGGGGGACCCACACAGTGTACATTTCTTATTCTCTATAGGAGTTTATTAAGTCCAGGTGAACAGAGTTACAGGGTCTGCCTGACACCCAGCAGTATGTCTGATAACAATTCTACAAACAAGGCTGCTTTAACTTACTGCAGGAAAAGTTACAACAATATAGAGACAGACCGATAAGATGGACCCTCATATACTCGACTTTGAAAACCTATAAATAGCTTCACCTATCTAATTGGAGACAAAAACTGAACTTCACTTTGGTATCAGAGAAAAAGATAAAGAATGGAGAGGAAGGGAAATTCCCCTCACTGGCAACTGGAATGGTGAACACCACCTTCTACAGCGTGACCTAAGTTCTTACTTCTGGAAAGCAACAGACTCTGGAGTTGGCTCCAAAATCCTCAAGGACGCAGGAATCATCACTTTGTCCCCACAGGAAACTCTGCATGAGCCAGGAGAATACTCAGGTCACAGTGGTCAGCTGGGTGGGTCAACCACACCCAAAATGAGGACAGCAGATACAAGGTCACCTTGTAATTCTTATCTCTCGTACTGGGCGTCACTGGTAAGTTATCTTTTTCTTACTTAGTAAGTATATCGTGCGTCTTAGCAGCCTGTTTGCTTCAACGTCCTAGTTTACCTCCAACTAACAAAGTTTTTTTTGTTTTATTTTTCTTTAAAGATAGGTTCTGGATGACATTAACAATCGGCTGAGGCAGCTTATGTATGTGATAAGATGGGAAGGAAATGACCAAATTATTAATAATTATAAAAATGACATGTGGCATAGAGGTATCACTCTTGCCTGTGTAAATAAGTAACCCCACAGTGAGACATCTGCACACACATAGTGTACCCTAAAAGCAGCATATATCAAACAGGACACTTGGCTTTGGCTCCTGAGCCTGGAGACACCTCAATGGAGCTCTGAAACTCATCCTTAGTAGCTGAACCAGGAAAAAGAGCCAACTGCAAGTTATACACCAGTCCTGGAAGGCCTAACGGGTCACCACTGGGATGGAGCCTAGAGCAATGTGCCTTACACAACTCCCAGGTATGCAAAGGGAAACTGGTGAGTCCAAGCCACCTGGGGCAACAGGTCCACTGCATGTCAGGCATAGGTGACATTGCATTCTGACTTCAAAATGTGTTTCAAACAAGCACCCCAAAGTTGTTCTTTCTTCAACTAGTTGGGGGGCCAGATGGCTGTTCAGCCTCTGGGTATGCTGATCCTTTCTTCTCAGCCCATTTCTCAGATAAGGAGCCTTAAGGGAAGTACTGGGTCTGCTACTCCATTCTTTTTCTCCTTCCTTTCCTGCCCCCGTTCATTTATCATCCATCCTCTCACGTGATATAGTCATCACGCAATAATTCAAAAAGAACATGGGGCATTCCTTGCCCACCAGGGATGTGGCCTCTCTCTGGGGTTCAGTGTACTTACTGTCTGAGGAAGTATGTGCGCAAAGTCCAGAGGCTGGGCTTTGAGGACACAGGACTGCTATATGCCTGCTGTAAGGCCCAGAGCCAGTTAAATAACCTCCAGGCTGTGAGCCCTGTGACAGTAAGTTGGAATCCTAGCATGTGCATTCAGGATTCAGGATCAGATGATATGCTGCTCTCAGTATACTCAGGCCTGGCCTATGGTGGGTGAACAAGCACTGTTAGTTACTGTTATTAAGGACTGCATGTAAGATGAGGTTTATTCCCTTGTCCTTTCCGTTTAAAAATTTAGATTTTAAAAAGACAAGAGACAAGGTCTTTCACGAATGTACTTAAATTGCATTATTTATTGCATTATTTATTGTATTATTATCGCATCATTTATTGCAATTATTTATTGCATGTGTTTCTGCCTTAGTTCTTTTTGAGTGACATTAAAACTAATGAGAATAGTCAGGTGGGATGGTGCACACTTTTAATCCCAGAGGTGAAGGCAGGTGGCTATCTGATATCTGAGTTCCAGTGACCAGACCAAAGCACTCTTTGTCAAGGCAGAGAGGGCCTCTGAGGGCAGCCTGGTCTTAAGGGTGAGTTCCAGAAAGATAGCCAGCAGGGCTACACAGAGTAACGCTGTGTCAAACCAAACCAAACCAAACCAAACCAAACCAAACCAAACCAAACCAAACCAAACCAAACCAAACCACAAACCAAATGAGACTTGCGAGCAGGAAGAAACTGTAGAGAAAAGCCAGCAGAGCAAAATCAGAGGATTCAGTCAGCTCCAAGCATACAGCCTGAATGGCTTAGGCTTATCTGTATGCCCGAATTGGGTGTTGACAATAACTTGCTAAGACTTCAGTTTGAGAGTACTTAAGTGCCAACTTATAAAGCACTTAAGGACTTGTGGGTCAAGTTAGCTGTCAAGTGACAGCCTTGTCTTCAAGGGTCCCCAGATTCATGTTCGGGTCCTGTGGGAGTAGCCTATTATGCTGTTCCTTGGAAGGTAGGCATCTTTAGTAACAATGACAGCCCCGGGGTTCTCTCTTCCTGGAGGTCCTAACATGCTGTGTTCCGCAATTTGTGAGTTATGTCGGCAACATTTAAAAACCACAATACCTGTATAGGGTTGACTCTTCTAATTTTATATTCTGAGGACCTTGAGACAAAGGTCAAAGATGAGGGCCATCTCTAGTCATGCAAGTGTGTGTGTGTGTGGGGGGGGAGTTTACTCTGGGTCTGAGCTGAACACACATCGGTCACTGTGTTTGTCTGTAAATGATTTGGGCTGATGGCTCCTTTATTATTCAGTAACACATTGGGATTTTCGTTGTTACTGCTATTTTCCTATTTCATACCATTCTTTTGCTATTCTGAGATCACTCAGATTTACACTTCACAATGCACTAGGACAGCTACTGAGAAAAATGTTTTCAAATGGTTGCATATATTTTTCTTGGACTCTATAGAGTAAGACACTCTCATCTCATAGGCTTTAAAAAAATCTTTAGTAATAGTTATTATTTATCAGTAACTATTCATTATCAGTCTCCGAATTTTGATTTAATATGAAAAAGTCATTCTGCCTTTATTACACCGTACAGAGGCAATCACTGGAGAGCTAATCACCATCCTAGACCAAGGTTGCTACACAGCTCAGGTGAAAACCACAAACAAGAAATGTAAGCCACATGAGTTCTCTGCGGAGTAGAAAACACAATCTTCTGAAAGGTTTGCTTAAGACAGACAGAGACGAAGGAGGAGCCAGCAGAAGTTTCAAGGTGACCAAGCACTCTTTGTCAAGGCAGAGAGGGCCACTGAGGCAGGAGACTGGAGAAGGCGATTCTGAATGAGTCTCAAGGGAACCCGCTTCTGAGGTTTATGAACTAGGGGTGAGGGTCTGTGGGTAATCCTATCCCAAATGGTTATAGCAACGTCCCAAACTGCAAATGATCTCTTACCGTGCCACACCACTCCTGTCTTTCCCTGATATGGGGCCAAAAGCCAGGAATGGGTGAAGATTCATAAAGCAAGGGGAAACGCAGAGTTCAAGGCCAGCAGGAAAAGCAAAATAAAAATGGAATTCAACTATGCCATGTGATGGCAACTTATGTAATCTCTCCAAGCCTTCATTCCCTCATCTCTGAAGTGGGACAGTAAGGCCTTCAGCACAGAGCCATACAAAGGGTGCACAAAGTTTGGGGCAGATGTCAAGTACACACCCCCAACGTCTCAGCACGGACATGCCTTCTCTGTTCCCTGGTTTAATGGAAAACTCAGCCTAGGTGTGCTCTTTGGAGTGTCGCGTAATTACCTCTGACTTGTCTAGGTTGGAGGTGGTTCTCCATTAAGCTTTTGTATTAATGGCTCACTCACACATAACTCTTTCCTTACGGTGTCAAGAACTAGGTCAGAACTCTGTGCAGATGCCAGAGAACCCAAACAGGAAGTGACCCCCCCCCACACACACACACCACAACAGTGGCCAGCCAGATACCTACAACCCAAGACTAAAAACATCAATTGCACACATATTCTGGTGGCTGTGTCCACTTACTTATGTTGGGACACCCCACGCCCCACCCCTGGTAACAAACTCTAAAAGTTTCATTTTGAATCTAGGCAGTGTCACTTGAAGCTAGAAAGGCTGTTTTTGTTTTTTTTAAACTGGGCTATGTGATTATGGTTTTTGTTTTGCCATCTTTATCTCTGGGATATAAGTAGTCCAGGTTGACAACAGACTGGCCTTAGTTCTTAGGGTTGGGCGCTTCCATATTCGCCCAGTTTTGTCAAGGTCTACTGTGGAACAGTACATCTTTGCACATTGTAGCTTCAAAATGCTACATGTGTGTGTGTGTGGGGGGGGGGAGTCCTTGCAAATCTGTCGCCTGGAAGCTATAGAGTTGGAGGGTTGACAGCTGTACTCTGTGTAGGTAACAGTGGTAGGGCTGGTGATGCCAATAGTTCAAGAGTCCTCCAGCTTCCTTTTTAAACACACACACACACACACACACACACACACACACACACACACACACACGATTTTTAACGTCTTAAGCAAATCTAGTCCTTCTAAGGCTAGTGACTCCATCCACTAAACTGACATTTAATTTACTAAAATTCAGATACTACCAAAGGATTTCTTGATACTATATGTCATGGACCTAGAGGCAAGCCTAGTAGTACTATTATCCTGTTGAAGGAACACAGCAATCCAACGAGTGACTCCTAATGACATGTAGCTGTACCCATAGGTCAGTGCGTTACTCAGCCCTCATTAGAGGAGTTGCTTATTAACACACACACACACACACACACACACACACACACACACACACACACACGAAGGCACACACACACACGAAGGCACACACACACTGTTCATACTAAGAAGACCTTAATTAGAACATTTTCTATCTTAACTGTGTGTTTTACAAATTCTACATGGATCCATTGTCAACATACATTTTGACTTCTTTTATTTTACTATGCAAGATTGTTTCTTGAGCATGGATTCCCACATTGGCTGTGTCAGCATAAACAGTCATGTCCTGTGAGGACTGGCAATGGTGAGTTAGGCATGTATGCAAAGTACCTTCTCATGGTACAGGAAATGAACTGGATAGCAGCTGGCTCTGAGACAGGAGCCTAGCACGCCTCGGCCGCTTTGTCCTGAGCAGGAACGGACATGGCAAATGTGGGGAACCAGGCTATAAGGCAAAGAATTAGAGAACCCAGCAGCCTCATGTCAGCCTTAGAGGCAGGCAGAAGGGTGCTCAGAAGGAGGCACAGGCCCGTGTGATCTGCCTTCGAGGACGCTGGGATTTTCTCCTGGCAGTCAGCATTCTTCAGCTACGTGCTATCTCGCAAGTTGAACATGCGGTGCCTAAGTTGCAGCTTGAACTTCTGGTTTTATTTCCTTGTCTTGACCTTTGGGTATTAAGTCGGCTCCCAGTGAACTGAGTCAAGATATAAGCATCCTTGTGCTGTGTAATGTGTTTAGACAAGCACAAGGCAATGATAGTGTAAGGCCCATGTGACTCTCATTTTAAATTTGCAACACTTCCCCCCTAATGACGAATTTGGGCTGCACAATAAATTTGTCTGCAACTGGTAACGGCACGAAGCAGACATTACGCCCAAGGGAATAAAAAAGGGAAAAACGAGACCATACTGGCCAAAGCTTCCTCCTAACAGGAGGAGGTGTGCCAGACGCTCATTAGAACTGCAGTGCTTACCTTCACACACGGGGCAACACTCCCCGGGCACTTTCACCGGGTGCATGCAGCTTTGCCCGCAGGCTGTGGCCACGCAGTGAGGTTCTCCGTTGATACACTGGCAGAAGGTACAGTCATCTTCCCGCCACCGGTCCCCGTGGGCGCGGATCTGGCCATTGGCATAGCAGCCAGCGGGGTTGTTAAGAGGATAGATGGGATCTAGAGCAAAGCATGAGTTGAGGATGAGATTAAGCCTTGTGAGTCTGACCTCTGCCTGTACCTGCACCTGGAGACAGTTTCCTCCCGTCTCCATCCCCCAACACTCTTCCATCCGCAATCAGTGGAAGCCGGCGACTAACACGAAGGGGTCCCTGGGATGACATCCAAAGGCCGCAGTCATAAGGGACTTCTACCTTCTCAACCTGAAACTAGCATCAGGATGAACGTGACCTAGAAACAGGTATGCAGGTGCCATGGCTCCTAAGGAGGGCAAAAGGTAGGGACAGAGACAGGGTCTGGTACTTTGGAAAACACAGGCCCATTTGAGACTCTGAGAAAGTCTTCTGAGATGCTGAATTAAATAGTTTACATCATGATTTCACCACCTGGAGGGTAGAAAGAGCTTGTCCACTGAACTGGAATGATACTGTTGCTTCTGGAACTAAGTTAGCTCACTCTGACGCTATCTACAAGTCCATAAGGACAGTGGGAAGGAACACGTAAGGTCTTCAATACAGCCTTGTGCAGGGCAAGGCTAGTCTGGACATCCCATGGGCCCCTGGGGTCCCCGGGAGGAGGATTGAACTTATATCATTTTCCTTGCCATAATTTGGGCAGCTAAGTAACAGACAAGGTTGAAGGACAGAATTAGACAAGGCTACCATAAAAAGGAATATTCTGAAATGATTGACAAGAACATAAATAGTGGATACAAAAATATCCCTAAGTACCCCTGTAAGGAGAACCATAGAAAGATTACTCCATTCTCTTAACTAAAAATATGTAAAAGCTGGCATCAACAAGTAAGAACGGAGAGCTCGGGTCAAGTTCAGAGGTTAGTGTTTGTTCTAAAGAGGTGGAGGGTTTTTAGACACAAGTTAGATGGAAGTGGTCTATAGCCCTCAGGTAGTCAGGGCTTTCTCAAGTCCTTCAAAGAAAATATTACAATGCATAGGCCATTCTGCTTTGAGCTTGGTTCTGAATTCTGGGAAGTGGGAGGTAATCAGATGATGGTGCAGGCAGCTCGCTAACACTATGAACATAGAGGTTTCAATCTGCTTTAAAAGCGCTATGATGCAGCTCCTGACTCTTGCAAACTAAGGTTGGGTTGAGAACAATCAATTGGGAAAGTTAAAAGTCTGCAGTGATTTTCTTTTTTTAAATCCTCGGTGACACATAAAACGTGAACTACTTTTCTCCTGTCTTGGCTAAAATATTTTTTTCCAAGCAAGGAGAGGACTCATTATTATGAACAAGTGCTCTCGGCGTTAGGAACAGAGATGTCCTACTTTAGGGACGTTAGGACATCAGGACTGTATGATAAATACAGCAGAAACATCAAACGGATTTTAAGGGGAAAAAGGTATAGAACTGAGCAGGCCACTATGCCCTTGTGCTTTGTGAGTGAAGGACAGTCACAGATCTTTGGGCTAAAGATCCGTGACCCAATCAGGACAACACGCTTCAAGTGACTGACCCTATCTGAAAACAGTATGTGGTCAGATGACACCACAGGCTGACAGAGCCTGAAAGAATTTCTGGACCATTGCTCTTGGCATCCCATTGCTCCTGGCATCCATGCAAAGTCAGTTTTATCTTTGGATTTTATGAACTTCAGCTTTCTTGTACTTAAGGGGATGGGGTGTGGTGGATGCGAATCACGTAGCGGGCCTGAAATTTCACTACTTATGACTTGCCGAGGTGGGAGGAATCTACTGCAGGAAGATGCACATACCACTGCTTGCACAAGAGAGGGATACAGAATCAACACGTCCCCTAGAAGTCACATGTGACACATGGCCTGGTCCTGAAGCTGATGCTCCACCCATCTTGCAACTTGACTCTAATTAACACCCCTTTTTCCAAGTAAAAATGGCAGCGGGGTCCTGGGTCTGAGCTTACTAGTCTAGACAGACAGCGATGGCTGTACTAACTCTAGCCGAGAAATCCAAGGGCAGGAGATGAGGAATTCCAACGCCAAAGTGTAGACCAAAGAGTGATCCCTGTACTTAGTGACCACTACAGCTGTGTGGGAGAAACAGAAAGCAACCAGGGAAATCACACGTCACCTTGTAGGACCTGTGACGGAGGACTGCGCTCAAAGCAGAGTTTTCCTCAGGGAAGAATTCCCAAGAACTCCTCAGGGGTCACTACCCACATCTAGAAGAGACCACTCACTACCAAGGGACTTCTTGAAGATTCCTCTAAATTAGACTGGTTTTGAAATAAAAGCTCTGAACTGTACAGCCTCCAGGGAGCTCACCTACCTTCACACACAGGGCAACACTCCCCCTCAGGCACGTAGTATCTTTCACAGTTCAGCTTCCCACACTGCGCCGTGAAGCAGACGGAGACACCCCCCTGGCACCGACAGAACCGGCAGTTGTCCATTCGAAACATGTCTCCGTCGTTATACTCCACGCTGTTGAACACGCAGGCTGGCTTGGTTTCTGCAAAGAGTCGAAACAGGGGAGGCGTATGTGGGGGGGGGGGGCGTATCTCACGGGGACCCACCCATAAGCACAGAACTACACACGGTACAGCTAAGATGCTAAGAGGGGAGAAATCATCCTCCCTGAGCATCCAATGCTACATGGTCAACTCTGAATTCAAATACACAAGAGCAACACTAGGTAGACGGAGTTGGTTGTATGTATACTGTATGCTCTCTTTCTTTCTCTGTCTCTCTCTCTCTCTCTTTCTCCTTGAAAGAGGCCATGATTTCAAGAGGGAACAAAGTGGAAAGGGAGATACATGGGAAGAAATTTGAAGGACGAACAGAAAGAGAGGAAATGAGGTAATTATATTTGATAATAATAACCAAACAAAGCACATTTGAGGTCATTTTTAAGTGGCGTGTCTTTGTGTGCCTCTGGAGACAGCCTTTAGACAGGTCTGTCAGCAGGAAGTTATAGTTTGATGGGAACTCTTTTTTACTGAACTGAATGTAACTCTCACAGAGAGACTAGCACACAGCAACATAAAAACAAAACACACAGCCTCTTCACACTGAGGAGCAGAAATGCTGCTTCTCAGGGTTTACACTGACTTCCTCCCACCTAATGGGCAGCTCTACGACCATGACACTCACATGTATACAAGATTATATTTACACTGCTAAATAAACCTCTATCAGTGAATACCCATCCTGTTCCCACACTGGATTTGGTTTAATCAGAACTTTCCCCGGGCTTTTCTGTTCCTCTTGTATGCTCTCCTTCCCCCCCCCCCCCCGCCCCCTGCCCGAGACAGGGTTTCTCTGTATAGCCCTGGGCTGTCCTGGAACTCACTCTGTAGACCAGGCTGGCCTCGAACTCAGAGATCCTCCTGCCTCTGCCTCCCAAGTGCTGGGATTAAAGGCATGCATCACCACTGCCCGGCTCATATGCTCTCCTTGGTTTTTGCAATTATTAGTGCTTGACCATTAACATCCATAACTTTGTTTAATTTCAATACAAAGCTATGATGCATGGTTTTCTTTATTTTTAATTTTTTATTTGCATTGCTGTTTCATCTGCCTGTATGACTAAGTTAGGGTGTTGGGTCCCCTGGAACTGGGGTTATAGGCATCTGTGATCTGCCATGTGTGTGGTGGGAATTGAACCTGGGTCCTTTGGAAGAGCAGCTATGCTCTTATCTTCTGAGCCATGTCTCCAGTTCCTATGATGGAAGTACTATCATGAGTTTAGAAGCAAAAGAATTCTAGATAATTTGTTTAAAAATTACATATTTAGCAAATGGCAGAAATAAAAACCTTAGTCCACCAGCAAAAAGGTTGCACCCTACAGTCTGTCTCTTGACTATGATCTGCTAGAGAGTAACCATTTGATACTTAAAACAGTCCAATTATTTTACGAGACCAAAGATTTTTTGCTGCAAACCAATTCTAACCTGACAAAAAGACACCACCAGAAAACAAAACTATAGTTGAGTATCTCTTGTGAATGTGACAAACATTCTCAAAGATCCTCCTACAGACCACATCCTATGACATAAAAATGGGGTCAAACACCATGACTAACTGGCATTTATTATGCAATGCAAGGGTGGGTTTAATCATCAAAATATCAGTTATTTCTATAAGACGTGTCAACTGAATAAAGGACCGCAACTCACAACTACAGCTCCTTCTCAAACGACGGAGAACACACAAATACCCAAAGGATATCCAAACTCTGCCATAAAAACAAACAAACAAACAAACAAACAAACAAAACCACTCATGAGTAAGGAATAGGAAGAAGCATTGTTAACTTGGTAAACAGCACTGTACATTGTTAACTCGGTAAACAGCACTGTATACTCAACTCCTCCCAGCACCCTAGGACTGTGTGGTGAAGATCTGGCTACTGAGATGCACATGGATTATAAGGACACAAACTTCACCAACTGATTAATCCATTAAGGTCATTGCCGAATGAACTACTAGTGGAGCCCTTTGCTAGAGAAACTTGGGCATGCCTTTAAAAGGTGTATCTTATCCCTGGACCTTGGGCATGCCTTTAAAAGGTGTATCTTATCCCTGGACCGTCCTCTTTCTCTCGTGATCTTTGACTGCTATGACTTTGTCCTGATGCTACTGCCTTGCCATAGCCCTAAGAGCAATGTGGCCAGACAACAATGAACATGAAACCATGAGTCAGAATAAGTCTTTTCTTTTTAAGCTGTGTTTCTTAAGTGTTTTTTTCCCCCCACAGTGGGTAAAGGAAGTCAACACAATAAATCTAAAGGACTCACAAATGGCATCATACTTAGCAATGGTGAAAGACTGAAGTTTCCCCCTAGAACCAAAAAAAAATAAACAATAATGCTATCTCTTCTTAGCATATCAGGATAACATTATATTGGAAGTTCTAGCCAAGACAATCAAGGAAAGAAAATAAGTAGAAGGCATCAGAGTGGAAAAGAAAAATTAATCCTATCTCTAGATCTATATGACATGATCTTGAAGACAAGAAAATAAAATACAAAATCACTGAAAACTCTATTGGATATTATGAATGACTTCAGCAAGGTTACATGGGACAAACTGCAATATATGAAAATTGAATTTCTATACAATACCAATAAACACTCATAAAATATAGTTTAAAAAATCCCATTTCCCAATCGAATTAGAAAGAATATTTATATAAAAAAAATAAGTACAACGCTCATACTCTGAAGTCAACCTTCTTAAAGAATAAACTCCTTAAAGAGATTAAACAGTTCTAGATAAACAGACACAGATTAAAAGGCAGTATTAAGATAAAAAATGTTCTCCAACTTGATAGAATACCCAATGTCAACCTTATCAAAATCCTACCTCGTTCTTCTGTTTAAATTGACTCTGCTTTCATAAACTCATATGGAAATATAATTAGGAATTTACAAAATAATATTTAAAGGAAAAAAAAAAGGAAGTTGAAGGATTCACACCTCTTGATTTCCAAAGGTGACCCAATGATGGAGTGACCAAGACACTGTGGTGCCAGTGTAAAGAGATGCATGGCACTTGTGGAATTTAGAACTCAGAAATGAGCTCTCGGTACACAGGTTTTTGAGATTAGTGCCAGGGCAATTTGATGAGTAGAAAGAGAAAAATGGCGGAAAGACAACTACATATTCACACGCTGAGGGATGACCATCAGCTTCCTCATCTTCTCTGCCTCTCATCAATGACAGATTACTAAGTGAGTCACTATAGGAATGAACACTCTTTCTAGACTCTAACATCATGTCAACTGGGATTCCAAAACCCTCAGGAGAACTATTCAAAGAGGCTACAAAAGGGTGATTCACCTTTCTCACTTACTTTTTATGTTTTAATACATCTTGCCAAACACAGAGGTACTGGAGTTGAAAGGTACCATAAAATGCACAAGTAGACCTGTATTATCAGAAGTGAAACACCTGTCTTACATATACAAAACCAATTGAAAATGAATCTGAGCACGGTGGCCTAAATCTAAGTCACAATTATGGTCTTTTTAGAAAAGACAGAAATGACTCTTTGTGATCCCGGAAGACAATGAAGCAATGGCTTCTTGGATTTGACACCAAAAGACTGCACAAGAAATGACTATAGTCTGTTAGACTCGGGCTATGCCTGTGTTTCCAGGAAAGAAAGATGGCAGTCACCAGTGTGGGGACGGCACTGTTAAATGATAAGGAAAACACTTACACCTGAGCGACATAATCCATAACCCAGGAAGAAAAACCCAACTCCAATGGGAAAGCATTCTAGAAGGCGGCTCTCCAGGTCAGATTCAGTTTGAAGTAGTGGATGTACGCATGCAATGTGGCTTGTGCTGTCAGTTATTAGAAGAGTACAAATGGAAAGAAAAATCTCCCACCTACCGAGAAGACTGCAATAGAACAGAACAAGACAGGTGGTAACAAGCACGGCCGTGGATGGAAAGACAGTGGGATGCTCCCACTGCTAGAAGGGAAGAAATAAAGTTGCAGCTTTGAGGAGAAGTTCCTCAACATACTAAATTTACCACAAGATAAGTAATTCCATCTGCAGTCACATGAGTGGTGCTAATGTGAGCTCTTGGCTTTCTTCAGTGATATTTAGATGTAATACTCCCCCTGCCTTGAAAAAAAAACTAGTATTCTTTTAAACAATTCTTATGCTAGCTTGAAATTTTTCTGTATACTTGTAGTTACCTATTTAGCTAACCTAGACCTTGAAGGACAGTTTGACTACAAATTGCAAAAAGTACATAAGACAGGACCATAGACTTCTAGTCTCCTACATCTTCTCCACATCTCAATCCATAACCATTTATCAAGGGAGTTATGTGAATAAGCACTCTTTCTAGATTCCAAAATCATGTCAACTGAGATTCAAAAACAAACAAACAAACAAACACCTCAAAGAGCTCATGAAAACTATTGAAAGAGGCTACAAAATGCTGATTCACGCTTCTGTGTTAAAATGCTGACTCATGCTTCTATGTTAAATAAGACAAATGTGCTAGCTGTGGAGTATGGCAAGTACTGTATTCGAACAAAGCAGGGAATGTCCACTCAGGCTGAAAAATCAAGTAAGCCAACCAATATGAATTATTTAGCTGAATTAATCAACCACGTATGCCATCATAGGGGTGAAGGCACACAAATCTC
The DNA here is from genome assembly GCA_902729485.2 of Mus minutoides. Lineage (NCBI taxonomy): Eukaryota > Metazoa > Chordata > Mammalia > Rodentia > Muridae > Mus > Mus minutoides. The sequence continues at coordinate 46,801 of CACVCL010027625.1, read as the reverse complement.
CACTCAGCATTTGAAGAAGGAAGGACAAAGACGCTGGTCAAGCCCAAAGCTGCTTCACGACCTGTTCCCATGGTGGTGAGGCATGTGGACATTTATACGATAGAGACTCGATTGACAGGAGGATGGGGGTCAATTAGTCAACCAGATAAAGCACAGATTGGGATGGTGGCGGGTTGGAGGGTCAAGCTTAAGAGAGCTGCAGAGTCTCCCAAAGTACAGCTCAGGAAGCTACCTGCAGGGTAAGCCTTTCTGGTTTAAAACAAAACAAATCAGCACAATGAAGTCTCTGTTGTTGAAAAGAAATCATTAGGAACGTTTGAAACAAGCATATAATGCAAAAGCGACTGGTGGTCTTGGAGGAGCAATGCCCAATTACTTCTTCATCTGTTGAGGAGGATGTGAACCTTAGAATGGCGAGGAGCCAGCCACGCCCCTCTAGAAAGAGTGACGTAGGCAGATGCGGAACAGAAGCAGTACCAGGTGGGACTTCAGAGCCAACGTGAAGGGGGCACCCCCTCCCCCCACCTAGTCTAGCCCAAGTTAACTCCTGCCTCATCTTTTCTCCAGCCTCTTAGTTGAGCTCAGCCTCTCTCTCTCTCTCTCTCTCTCTCTCTCTCTCTCTCTCTCTCTCTCTCTCTCTCTCTCTCTCTCGCCACTGGTCCTCTTCCACTGTGGGGTGACCTGAGCAGGGAGTCAATGGACAGGAAACACAGAGCAAATGGGTGACAGACGGAGGTGGCTGGACAACTCCAGAAAGGTCCCTCTAACTCACTGATATGTCCCTCATAATTAGACTGATGTAATTAAAAGAGTGGACATAAAGGCTTCCAAGTAACTGAAGGGAAACCTTGTCTTTTGGGTGCTTAGGTCTATGCTGGGGTAAGCCAAAGAAATGGGCAATACTTCAAAGAAGGCACAAAAGCCCCTCATGATCACTAGCTTACTAAAGCCCTGGGAAACAATAGGCGTGCACAATAAATACACACCAAACATCCAGCCAGCCAGTCAGTCTGTCTGTCTGTCTGTCTGTTCTTCTACGCACTGGATTCTCTCTATTTCCTTACTGGAAGACATGATGAGCTTGGACCACCACCCAGACAGGGGGTTCTTACTGTCTTTAGTAACTGCTTTCTTTATTGATAGGTTTCAGGTTGGGTTTGTAAGCCAACATCTTACATGATGAGAAAGCTGGTTTGGGGTGTATCTTTTCTGTGAGTGACATGACTTGCCCAGCCAAGATCCTTAGCCGTTACTTTTGATTGCAATGCTGTTCTTTAATGTAGCTTCACAGGGCCGGGCAGATGTCTCAAATGGTACAAATGGCAGGCTAAAACCACAAGTCATATTGCCTCCTGCCCTCTTATTACCAATTTATCCCATATGCACCTTAGACTGCTCTGGGTTAATCATATGCACACAAGTGACCCTCTTTTGTCTCTCCCACCTTCCACCACTCTTGGCATGCTGGAGAAATCAAGGCTCTCTTTTCTTTTATTCTGGTAGTAGACTCTTAACATTGTTAAGTATAGAGTGACCTCAAGCTAAATGTAGTCTTGTTCAATACACTCAGCATTGAATATTAGTATGTTCCTAATACTGTAATACCACAGCTGACTTCACTGACATACTTGGGGGACAAATTATAAGACTAAGTCACATTGGAAAAGTTGGTTGCTGATGGCTGTCATTCAAATGTAATGTATTTCTCTACATGCTTGGCATACACACTGGGAAGGAAGGAGCATGCTTGGCTGCTGTACACTTCCGCATTCTACACCCTGTGTCTCAACAGCCAGAGCCTATGTACTGAGAGGTGGGTCATTCCCATGATGACTGGGAAGATAGGACACCTTAGAGCAGACAGGCGCGTGCAGTTGTGAGGTCAGCAGGCAGCTCCCTGCTGATAAAGCATTTGTCTGGGAGCCCGAGCAGATACAGTTGTTTCTTGAAGGAGGTGGCTGGCTGTTTACCACCCAGTCATGCACTTGTTCCCGTGGTTTCCGACGTCACCTCATCACCTCGTGAGCCTTACTCTCTGAGTAAGCTCTGTATCCGAGAAGCTCACGGCAAACCTGTGCAGTCACTCTCTTCTCCTCCTTCTACCAACCCAGAGCCAAACCAGGTTTACGAAGGAAGCTCTCTGGTGAACTTAGGAGCTTTTGAGTTCATCTGGGACCATTTTTTAAAAAATTTACACCTTTGTTTTAATGGATGTTTTAAAATAAAACAATTGTAAGCCCATGGGTCAACTCAGCTACCAAGTCCTGCTGTGACATCTCTGCCTCTGCATGCAAGGTTGGTGACGCTCACAGCTAACTACTCTTCCCTCCACTGGAGTCTTCCTTGGATGTCCGTGGGGACTTCTCAGACCCCAAGTCACCTGAATTTCAGTTGTGTCTTGCCTTTTGTGCAGGAGTCCCACAACAGCACACTGGTTTGTGTGGCTGAAATGACTGAACACAGAACTTCGCGCTCAGTGCTGCCTTCTTAATTTCCATGTGTGAGAAAAAAAAATTGCCACTAGGGACTATGTGTTGCTTTGTCCAGCAGGCCTTTTGCTTCTACAAATAAGAACTGTGTATCTGACTCTATATCCTTTTACATTTTAATGACAGGAAGTTGGGAGGGGGGCATGGCATGATGTTTAATTCTGGCAACTACATAAACTATACACACCCACAAGCCTGCATACTTGTGTATACTGGGTTTAATTTTCACTTTCCACTTTTGCTGACAACCCTAGGACTATTCTTTTCTTTTCTAATTAATATTTAACCACTATGTTATTAAACCTGTTCTCAGGGTATACCTGCCCCAAGCCTTTGTGGATAGGCAAGTTACTCTCTTCTGTTTTCTTCCTTCTACCTGTTTATCCTTTTTCTGATCCCTCCCGCTTAACACACACACAAACAGACACACACACACACACACACACACACACACACACACACACAGAGGGGGGATAAGGGGAAGGGGGTGAGGAGAGAGCAAGCTTAGCTTTTCTAAGTGATAATTATGAACCTTTAATTATAGTATCTATATCATAGCATCTATTAATGGTGAGGCTGTGACACAGGTAATATTTTCCTATCACCTGGGTGAAAAAACATATTCACATACAAATACATATGGACGTATATATTTATGTCAAAACAAGTAAGATACGGGTGAAGATGGATTGTCCTTAAAAATATCCTATAGAAGTGAATTGTAGATCTTATAGGATTACAGTTACTATTCAGTCTTCTACACCTGAACTGCCAATATAGCAAAGACAATGTACACCAGGACAAGAAGCATATTAACGATGACTCTGCAAATTTATGCTGAGAAGAAAGAAGCAACTACAGCAGACACTGGGTCTCTGCTTTGCTGTCAGACGGTCAATTCTACCCTTATGGTCAGGTTAAGCAAGGACAAGTTATGAATACTCCTATTAAGTCATGGAGAAGAAGGGACAGTCAGTGTTCTGACTGATAGGAAGGCGTGATGCTCGGTTTTCTAGAATCAAGAAGCAAAGAAAGAAGATGGGAGATCTTCCTTATCCACAGAAATGAAGCAAATATTCTCACAGTGGGCATTCTTTCCAGAAGCCAAAAGGACGTCAGATCCAAGTGTTGGACAGTGAGACAGTGGGTGCTCCCGTGGAGTGACCCCTCTGCAAGCTAGCGTGATAACAGTCACTTCTCAAGGGTGCAAAGATGGATGTCAACTGGATCAGTCACTTGTTTAAATCAGGAAAACCTGGGGACCCTCTGGGGACATAACACACCAACATCCGTGGGCATGTGATGGGACAGACTACCCTCTTCTGTCAGTTCTCCTTACAGAATGAGTGACAGACAGCAGCAGTGCGAAGAGGCACATGCGAGATGCTGCATGCCCTGGGCTGAGGAGCCATGATTACTGCTTTGAGTGGTACAAGAATTATGGCACGGGTTAAGTATTCACCGAAAACGGTGAAAGGTAAGCATTCGAAGAATATCACCTGTTGTAAATCATACCCATAGCACTGCCAGAAAGAAAAGGTCTGCTTGTCCACTGGCTGCTATTTACCAGACAGAACCACTGACTGGGTGGTAACAAGACGGATGGGAGGCACTTCAAAGAGATTTAAGCACACAGGACTTTCCCCACGCCTTCTCTCGTAGGCTGCTATTTATAAAATCGGCATATCAGGATGCTTAATTTACTATCTTCCTTACTGTCTCCATCCTCCACCGCCGTCACCCATCGTGTTCTGGGAGTGTGGGCAGAATGAGAGCACGCAGAGTGATCAAGACTATTTATATTCGAGGCATAATTATTAGTGCTCTGTTCATTCTAGAGTCGTAGAACGGGAGGCCCATGGGGGAGATGACGAGCCTTTCTCAGTTACACAGCAAGAGAGGGAACCGTTACCTGACTTTGGTTTGGTCTGAGGTTGTTCTTAACCAGCCAGCTACACTATCCGTGTTTCCTTAGTGCAAAGCAAAGCAACGCAACCCATGACCTTGTGACTGGAAAAATATAAGGGCACAGGGATTCAACTTTAGCAAGACCTCTTTGTAGAGGACGGACCTGAGCACAGGAAGACCTTCCTAAGCCTGGATTCTCCCAGGCAGTATGCACTGGATTGTCTGATGCATTTTGTCACAGTTGTTTAACTCTGTCTACTTTTTTTAAAAATTATAGCCTATGCAAGCATTTTGTTGTTTATTTTTGGTTTTCCTGAAAATTCCAACAGGGAAGCACACTTCAGGTTTTCTACTCTCCCAACATCTAGATTTAATAAACATCAAATTGTCAAATACCGAGCTGTCTTGAGAAGAGTGAAGGTGAGAGGTAGATTCTGTTGAAGGACATCTTCTCTAAGGCCTGGTCTAAAGCTGGCCAATAGGGTCCCAAACACCGATCAAAGACGTTCTCTACCATAGAAACACTGGCCTGGAAGAACAAGCTCTTTCCTATTTCAAATTGTGCTAGCTCCCATGAGATTTCAGTTAGATTATCTCCTGACAGCAATGGGGACAGGGCACTGGATGACACAGAAAGTTTGTAATAGGCTCTATGTTCCCTCCCTTTCCCTGAAATTCCCAAATTGAACTTTTGACAGATCTTATCATGTAATCTGGTACTGAGTGTCTGAGGTTCCCTGTGACAATATGACAGTTCCATTCCCATCTTTCTTAGCCACACAGTGACTAAGCAAACCTCGTTTCTGAGTGATCTGAGGCATGTCCCTAAGTGTGCACCCTGCCCTAGCTGGTGGAAATAGCTAGGTTGACCCTCCCTCCCTCCTCCTGCTTTCAAATGTACACTCTCTGAGAACAAGAGAAACCCCACGTACCATTAACACATTCAAAGACATCACAGCACTTTCCAGGTGTCCCATCTCCACGAGAGACTATTCGGGGAGTAGATCCCACCTCACAAACGGGAAAACCACATAAGCCAGAGAGACACTCGCATCTGTAACCAAAGAAAAGGGAAGGAAAACCCCATGAATAAATAACAACACAGAAGTCGGGAGACCCCCAAACAAAGTGGCAAGTACCTACTCTATGTGATACAACCGGGTTACCTGGTATTGTAAAGGATGAGGGAACACTTGTGCTAGTAAGTAACTCTCCAAATAGCCATATCTCATGTCATTCATATATATATGTGTGTGTGTGTGTGTGTGTGTGTATGTATATGTATATATATATATATATATATATATATATATATACACATGTATATATATATATATACATATATTTGTATATATATAAAATCTCCCCATAGTTAACCAGGCGGGTACTCACTGCAGTACTTTCAGATGATGTAAGGCCATCTCTGTACACACAGGTCAGACTGCAGGTCAGGGATGGATGACCACAAGGAATGAATGTCCCCTCCATTCAGTAGCCCCAGACTGCAGCCTTGTTTCGAGTGATGGGTAGGCATTTTCTAGAGGTTTTTTTTAATCCCCTCCTCAATTAAGTTATTGGCTTTCTAGTCACCTTGAGCAGTACTTAATTTATATGTTCCTGCCAAGGGCTGAAGTCTCTTTTATACACAGAAAGAACATAAGGTTTAAGTAAATGGACTTTGTGACAGCCATCTTGGAAGTAGGAAGTTTTGATTTCTTGAATTCTAAGCTACCGCATGTGCATGTATGTGTCTTTGCACGCAGGGATGAGTTATTTCATGAATAAGGAGCCCTGGTCATTGCTGACCTTAATTCTACTGTGAAATCTGTGTAAACACAGGAGCTGATAAATAAAGGCAAGTGAAGAGATCAAGGGAGGAACCAAACAGGCTTCTCAGGTGCAATGAAGTAAGCATCTTGCTAAGATACTCAGGCAGCTGAAGCCCAACATACAGACGTAGCAATGAGAGATAGGGAAAGAGCCGCTGGCAGGCCTCTGGTCCTGGGACGCCACTGGGAACGACTATGGGGCAAATGGTAGGTAGAAAGACAGTGTGAGATGCCAGATTAAGAGGAGTAAATAGGGGTGTCCTTAAGAGAAAGACAGTAGAAGGAAATATGTGAGTTTCTATGTATAGTGGGGGTGGTGTTACGATCAGGGTAGGGGGCATTCACATCAGGGAAGAATTACTAATAGATTTTTTAATTCTGTTTTTTTTTTTTAATTCCCTTTCCTCTTTGAGTGATTGGTTTGTTCTCCTACTGTTTGAGTCCTTGATAGATTAAAATATGCTTATAGTCCTCAACTATCTCAATAATCACGTCCAGAGTTGCAGTGACATTTACACTTGACCCCCCCCCCCCCAACTGAAATGAAAACGAAGTTAAAGTTTGCATCAAAGACCATTAAAAGCCACTGGATGCACAGGTGCCCTGTGTGAAACGGACATAAATGAATGCAGTAGCTGCCCCTGCCAATTTCCAGGGGAATGTGCTGAGTTGTCCTCGGAGGATCAGTAGGGACACACTGCGGGCCTGCCTTCCTCCTCAGAGCCCCAGGCTATGTTTGTATCTGTCAGCCTGGATTCACAGACAGGAGCATAAATGTCTTCTGAGAGGCTTCACCCCAGCAGATGACCGAAACAGATGCAAAGATCCACAGCCAAGCATTAGACCGAGCTTGGGAAGTCTTGTGGAAGACTTGAGGAACCCGGAAGGGATAGGGCTCCCCAAAACGACCAACAGAATCAACTAACGTGGACCCCTTGGGGAATCCCAAAGACTGAATCACCAACCAAAGAGTGTTCGAGGGCTGGACCAAGGCACCCTGCACATATCTGTGCAGCAGATGTGTTGCTTGGGCTTCATGTGAGTCCCCCCAACAACTGGAGCAAGGGCTGTCCCTGAATATGTTGCTTCTCTGTGGGTCCTGTTCCCCTAACTGGGCTGCCTTGTCTGACCTTAAATGAGAGAGGATGTGCCTAGTCCTGCAGTGACTTGTTGGTACGCAGTGGGCCACCTCCTCCTTCTCAGAGGTGAAGGGTAAGGGTGGCAGGAGGAAGGGCCATGTGAGGGGCTACTTGGAAAAGAGGGGAGCTGCGAGCCATTGGGATGTAAGGTGAATAAACGAATGGATGAGAAGAAAAAGCCACTGGAGAGATGTGAATGAGACAATACCCCCTCCGTCCCTCTTTGGGTTCTTCTACGTTCGATAATGGTTAGATTCCGGGGAGAACGGGAATAAAAACCTCATTAAGGTTTTACTGTAATCATATTTTTTTAATCTACAATTTAAGGCAAATGCCTGCTTGTTTTACGGGTGGAGTTCTGTATCCCTGAGTTCTATGAACTGGCCTTTCAGCACAGAGTATGGTAATTCCATCGTCCATCATGTTCAAGTGCTTAACCACTATAGTTTTAAGCACACAGCCATATGACTATGACCACAGCTGGGCACACAGCCATACGGCTATGACCACAGCTGGGCGTATTGCTTACACGACTGTACAACTTAAGTTCCTCATACTGAGGGGCCACACCTGATTCCTAGTATCTTGGTGCAGTTAAAAACTGATGGCATCCTACAAGAAGAGCTAACTGATTCTGCTGCGTCTTCTAGATTCACATTCCTGCCTGGTGATAGGTTGCAGATAGTCATTCTTAAACACCAGAGAACACGCCGCGTATGCCCCCCAAAGTACTTCTTCTGGTGTTGTTCTCCAACATTTTAGTCCCCTTTCTGTCCTAATACACTTCTGGGCTAAACCCTCTGCTGGACTGTGGGAAGTCATATCACACGGAAAACCATGACTAACCTTGCCCTAGATCTACATTTCCCAGTGTCCACATGCCCCTATTATTAGCCTTAGAGACTCATAAAAGCATCATATAAATGAACTAAAAACTACTCAAAAATGCTTAGTAAACGCACTTAGAAAAGGAAGCTCTTTTTTTCTCTCTGAAAATTTCTACTGAGATTAAATGGTTGATTGTTAGAAAGTTGGGGTGTTCTTGGCTCCTCTGCTCTTCCCTACTCCCAGGTCCCTGCACACACTTCCGACCTGGAGCCATCCTTTGATTTCTGAGAAGAGTCCTCTGAACCTAAAATTAGCACTTTAAAAAAAATGAATGAACTGAGGAAGGACTCAGAAAAGGCAAACATCTGGACTCAGACCTGAAACATCTTGCACACCTGTTGCTAGGCTTAGATCTGGCAAAAATGTTTTTAATTTTTTTTTTTTTTGATCAGATTGAAAATGACCCAATGGCAATTTCCCACAACTGAATGCCATGCACATGCGTCCTCTGCTCACAGGTCTCCCTCATTTGTCCAGGTAGCCCCCCATTAATACAACCCCTACCCCAGGTTTGCCCACACCATACAGATGTACATATTCCCTCTCTCTGCGCTTTCCATGTGAGGAAGTGGAACTTTCTTTTGAGTCCCTAGGAGGAAGCTCTTCAGCACACTGACTGAACTTTGTCCTCACGCCCTCCTTTGCTATCATTCCTTTACTCTTTCCCTGCTAACCTTCCCCTCCCTCCTACCCCATCTCTGAGTAAGAGCAAGCAAGGCAAAAGAGAAAACAGATGGATCAAGAAACTAACATGAGACAGATGCTTAGCGTGGCTGATGTCATCACTCACCCCTCCCCAGTTTCCTGCTCTGCTTCCCTTTGCCCCAGCCAGGCCACACCCAGCTTACAGCTTTGTTCCTGCGCCCACCCCCCACCTCCTTCCATTTATCAGTGTCTCCGAGTAGCACTCATCACCTAGACCGCTTCCTTGCAATTCTCTCTCCCAGCACTTCCCTTCCCTTTCCTCTCTGCCCCAGGCCAACTCGTGCTTTACTGTTTCTGCTGCTCAGCTGCTAACTGCCTCCTGAGAGTTCTGTCTGGCCCATGGGTCCAGTGGCTTTGTAGACATCAGCTCCTCTGAACATCTGGGCACACTCCTTTGGAACTCTGCTCACCCTTTGCTTTGGTCACATGCTCTTTTTGTGTATATAGTTAGTGTACAGATTGAAACGTAATTGGAAACGAAGAGAGATATTAGTTAGTTTAACAAATCAGATAAGACAGCAAGGGAAATACAGGCAGAGGCCCTAGATAGTCAAATCAAAGGAGTCCCCTCCGGACAGAGCAACCCAAGGATACTCTGAGTGTATGTCTCATCCCTATGGGGTAAAAGGCATGTACACAGCACCTACCCCCCTGAAGTATAGAATCCTGTACCTATTTCTTCACCCCAAGCAAAAACACTGTAGCCTTCCTGTTTCCCGTCTCCAGTCCTGGCAATTACAAATCTGTAAGATATGCCTCTGCATGCTAACCTATTTCTTGGAATCCATATAAATGAGATCATAAAATAAGAAGGTTAAGGATATATATATATATATATATATATATATATATATATATATATATATATAAAATTTCAAAGAAGTGGTCATCTGTATAGGTAATTTGTCAGCAGAGGCGGGGCGGGGGGGAGAGGAGAGGCCTCTAATGCTATCCTTAATATTAAGGTAATGATCAATCAAAACGCCATGATAATAAGTTTCCGCACAATGTAATCATTGCTGCAGCCAGGTGGGGCTTGATTAAGAGGGGTGGCCCTCTTTTTCCTAGCGTAGTGGATTCTTGAGGGCCTGAGTGGAATGGTGCAGAGCCCTTAGAAATCACATAAACCCCTAGAGGGCACTCACTTCCTGAGGAGGCTCCATCCCGGGCAGTGCAGAAGCTTCCAGACACAGCTTCCTGTGTATGAGCTTGGCCTCTGGTCTCTTGGAGCGTCCACCCAGTACTGGATGCTCTGCTCACTCCCATTCTAGTACCAATGGCAACCCGCCATTCACTAAATGCCACAGCCAGCTCCAGCCCCGTAGTTCAGATGCCTACCCATCCCTGCCTCTCCTTTTGTCCCTACTGAGGACACACAGCCCTTAGGACCACATACCCAGGATTAACTTTCCCTCCTCTGACCTTTAACAATAAACAGACAGGGTACCTGAGTCTTGGAGAGTACTTGCTTATTTTAGGAAATCAAAAGTCATATTGGTTCCCTTGTCAGTTTCCCCAGTGAATGAGGGGATGTCTAACAGAAGAAGAAAATGAGCAACAAATATATCCAACCAAGATCTGGAACCTACTCTTTCGCATTCACGGTTGTTAACTTAAGAGCTTGGGGTGGGGGGCATGCATTGGATTTTGTTGTTGTTGTTTGTTTTAATATTCCTATGTTTATTTGTGTGTGTGTGCTCGAGTGCACATGTAAACTGGAGAACAACTTCTGGGAGTTAGTTCTCCTTGTCCTTCATGTGGGTTCTGGGGATTTGAATGCACGTCACTAGATCAGTGGCAAGCACCTTTATCTTCTGTGCCAGCCTCTTGGTCCTGCCTTGTTTTTCTACATGGGGAATGGGGAACTTTGAGGGGCAGGGTTTTTCAGATCACAATGTGAAAGAAAGACAGTGGGATTTGCCTACAGCACAGGCTCTGGGGTCCTGTAGCTGAGGACCAGCCAGGGAGGAACTGTATCCACACATTCCCCAGGCACCATCAGCCAGCCAGGACCCTTGTGCCCCTGTGTGCAGGGCTGGGTCGGGTGGATTAGTTTTGCTTCTCACTTGAGGAATACCAAGCAGCATTAGTTCTTAACCTTGTCACGGCAGGGACAACCGTTAGCCTGTGCTCACCATCCCTTACAAAGGCTCCTTCTGCTCTGAATGGCATGACTCAGGAATGAGGAAGAAGAGAGTGACTTACTCCTTTGGCACCCACCAGAACAATGTGGAACTGTCAGCCACCAACTCCAGTTCCCAGAAGGTTAGTTTGCTCACCCAGAAAATAAGGTACAGGCTCAGAAGAAGCATTCTTCTAACTTTGAAACCCCATGACTCTACTGCCACTATTATGACCCCCTCGGATGCAGCCGCCCGATCGAGGCTCTTTTCTATCGCACCTCGCTGGCAGACATCCAGTTCCTAAACCACAGCACATCTCCGTCTGCTTACGTCTCTTCCTTCTTGCTGTCCTTCAGTCCCAACTTTCAGACCTGGGTCAGTATATCCCCGACCTCAACTTCCCCACAATTTTTGCTCTGCCTGGACTGTAACAGCTGCAAACTTATATATTCTTTCTATACTTCAGGAGAAGAAACGGCGTGCTAAATGCTGGGGGTCTGGAATCATGGAGCGGCTCTGAGACCCTGTTTTGAAAAACTACCCTGAAAAAAATGAAGAGAGGAACTTTAAAGGACACTAAACAAGGGGAATATTACCATTGCAGCTGGCTGGGGAGGGGGGTCTTCCGCCACCCCCACAGCCCTCTCTGCAAAGCGCAGGAGTGCCTCAGAAATGTGACTTGTGGTGGGTGCTAGCACACAAATAGCAAACATCATTCTAACATCCCTCCTCTATATCATCTCCCCAGAGTGGGACACTGGAAGGTGTATGCCATCTCAGTCCCATCTCTCCCAACACAGACACTTATCTCTGCCCACATCCTATAAGAAAAACAAGTCGAAGTTGTGAAGTATTCTAGAAAAAAAAGAGTTCGTCCAGTTTTGGCTTCGCTCCACATCTGAAGAGAGCGCCTGAACCTTCAAAGCGGGGAGAAGCGTCTCTCTCTCTCCAACCAAAGGGGGGAATGAGGAGAGAGGAAGCGTTTTAATATTTATACTTAATGCAGCACTAAAGGCTGCAGAGGCTGTTAATGAAATGGCTTGTCAGAAGCGGAGATGATGCTGCGCAAAACAGAATCCTGTTCTATAAAAAGCAGCTTCGTTATTAGTGAAATCTGATGCGGTATCGTTCTCCTGCATCACGCCCTTACCTCTTTCCAGGAATATGTACATTTAAAACAGGACAGCAAATAAAACATCCCAAAGCAGGAGGTTTGACACCAAACCAACCGTCCAACTAGTCCAACTACCACTCTGGAAAATAGTATAGCTCCCTGTGGGAGATCCTTAGGCTTAAACTTCCCTCCTGTCTCTCCCTCAGAGATTTACCACTCCCTGGAGGACTACTGACCGGACTTCACCCTCCTCCAGCTAATCCCCCTATGAGCTCCTTGAATCTTCATTACCAGTCCCAGCCAGCCACAGAGGATCCCCCCACTGCTGTCTGCCAGTGGCCCCTCCCCAGTACAGGGAGCTGCTCCCAGCATAACAGGTGACCGCATATTTCTTATGACTTTGACCTCAGAGACAGGAGGAAAGGAACTTAGTTTTCTGTGGCCGTTAATGCTTTTTCTTGTTCTGTTGAGAGGAAGAACAAGGTGCATATGTTCTCATGCAGGGAAGGTACAAACCCGAGACAATTAAGAAACCAGGACAGTCATCCTGGTTTCTCTCTTCCTTGCATTTCTCAAGAGACAATTATGGCTTCCTTCTCAAAGACGCCAGAAGCCCAGGAAGCAGAAATGGCACACTGTAGGAAAATACAAGCTTACCCTAGAACTGTGCCCCACAGCAAGGGTATGATGAGAACAGAGTAATGGTGGTTTCTGTAAACTGCCTGTCTGATGTGACCATCTAACAAAATGCTGGGATGGGCTTGAAGAGGCTGAGATCTTGCCAGCAGCGAGACCAGAGGTCCAGCAAGTACTGAATGTATTCCTTGTTGAAAATGTTAGGGCTGGGACACTGCAGACATTCCCAACCACCTTGTGTAGCTCAGTTGTTTGATACTGAGGGTCCTCTGTCTCCACTTCCTTAGGCCTGAGAGAAGTTACTGGTGTAGCTTTTCATAGGCTGGCAGGACGGGAGGATGGATGCCCAGAGGACCAGTCAAGATAAGGAGGACAGAAGAGAAAGTACCACATCACAGCCTGAAAGGAGGGATGGACATGATAAGGAGATTTTTATAAAATGTTCTGTTCTTCTATGCATACAAGTATGCCTTAGGTATGTCTGTGCACCCACCGCACGCATGCACACACGTACGCACGCATGCACGCACGCACGCACACACACACGAGCTCACTGACCTCAACAGAGAGGCCTTGGATCTTCTGGAAGTGGAGTTACAGAAGGTTGTGAGCTACCACGTGGGAGCTACCACCTAGATCCTTTGAAGAATAGCAAGTGCTCTCAACAGCTGAGCTATTTCTCTGGCTTCGAGAATAAGTTTTAATACAGCAATGTAAAGCAATCTCATTTCGAAGCCAACTACATTAAAAATGGATGCTCTGGAGGGCCAGAGGGAGCGAGCCTGGAGAGAGAAGAAAAAGTGTCTGAAGACAGCTACAGTGTACTTACATATAATAAATAAATAAATCTATAAAAGGAAAGAAAGAAACGGATGTTCCGGAGCATGGGATAGGCTTGTTTACAAATGTGCGTGCAATCACTCTGTGTCTGTTTACTGAGAATATCCATGCAGCCGGCATGAGGCTGGTCAGACGCTGGGATGCCCTGGGTATGAGAGCATACAGGGGTGGAGGCGGTTGAGCACCTGCCTTGGAACATGAGAACAAGCACTGACTGAGGGCATCTGGACACGTCTTCTGCTTGAAAACCTAAGCTCGGATTCCACTGCTGGGGCTGCACCTATGGCTTCTGGCATCCAGAGATATCCAGCTCAGGCTGGCACTGAAGCAGGTGACTTTAGACAACCAACTGGATGCCCCTGGACAGTCAACTCCGGGCCTCTGTTAAGTGGCAGACTGTATAGGCTCTTGTCCTCTAGGGAACATACATGCAAATATTTTACCCCCTACCTGGCTCTCTTTTAAAGACATCCTTCTGTCTACAGTGAGACTGGAAACTCCCACATTCACCCGGAGGGAAGTCAGAAGTCTCTAACCACTGCTCACTCCCATGTCTTTCTGTAGCTTAAATTCCTACCCAAGACACAGAGGCTTCTAGAACAGACACTGACACAAGATAGTGTCCTTTCTGAGTTCTGGCTACCTAAGAACAATGTGACCTTGGGAGCTTGGGCAGGTTATATGATCTTAGTGTCAACAGAACCACATGGAAATAGAGGTGGCTAAAGTTTCCATATGTCATACGACTGCTGTGTGGATTAAATGAACCGACACATGAGAAATGTCTAGCTCACTGGTGGAAACATGGAGGTACCCAACACCTGTCATCCCTTTTAATACAAGTTAGGAGGTTTCAGGATGAGTAGATGATGCAATTTCAATACTCTGACTTCATGTGGTCCTTCAAGGTTCAGGGTCCTTGCTTCCAATCCCTGTGTTACTTAAATCCTCACTCCATCAGCAAAGTCTCTGAAAACATTTGCAGATGACGACAGGCTATCTTCCTAGTTCTCTGCACTCAGATTGTGATGCTGTCTACTCCAAGATCTGACTAGCGTCTCCCAAGTCCCTATTCTGACAGCAGGCTCTCTTGAAAGGAGCCTCCTTCTGGTGTTTAAGAGGAACCCACCTGAGACTGATCTTTCTAATATCGTTACATTTCCCTCATCCTGCATCTGGTCTCACAACCCTATTTCTCAGGCGTATCAACCATGGACGGCAAGCCTGGAAGTCAGTCAAGTCCTATGAACAGAGCTGATGGCTCAGGAAGGCTTGACCCAAGAGGCGGCACACTCGTCCTTTGCAGAGGCAATCATTTGTTCACAAGACGCCTGTCTTTTATGCAAAACATGCCAGTTTAGTGATGCTGGCAATGACTATAAAACATGCCAAAGAGAGTCATCTCAGAAAAAGAAACATGCCATAGGGGTGGGGTGAGTCCTGAGGATGCCAACTGCAAACTGGGAATCCACCTAGTGGCTTCCTTCGTGCCAAAGGCTGCTGGGAAGAGCACATTCCTTGAGGAAGCCAGTCCATCTGGGATCCCCTTGTGGGACGAATCGTCCAGGACCCACCCACCTACTTGATGTGCTGGAGGCACAGTGGCAAATGGCTGACGGTGTGTGGCAGCGGGAGGGAGGCCGTAAGAAGTCACAGATTGAGTAGCGTGGGCACAGAAGGAAGGAAGAAATTCTAGGTGCAGAGGACCAGAAAACAAAAACAAAACAAAAACAAACAAACAAACAAACAAAACCCAAAAAAACAATCTATGGTGCCAAGTTTGGGGCAAAGGATTCAGGCTATGAGAGGCATAGCATGTTAAGATAAGGACAGGGAAATATATTACCAAGGAACTGGTAGCTGATATTATGGAGTGGCAAGCTAAGGCTGAGAAGCATTTTTTTTTTTTTTTAAAGTAAGAGGAGAGTAATAGGAAATCTTAAACAAGTGATGTAGTCTTGCTTTGGGGTGGTTATCTGGAGGGGGGGGTCCATTCCATTTCTCTTGAGTCATGAAGATAGATGAGATTAATACAAATACTTTTCAGCTGCAAGACACATTTAAAATTTGAAGAAAAAAAAAATCAAAGACTCTAATAGCCTAGAATGCCCTTCCGTCTTTCTCCGTCTGATGAACTCTGACTCATTCTGAAAGACTCAGCTCAAAAGTCAAATCTGACAGCTTTCCAAACAGGACTTTGCATCTCCTTGCCCCATAAGCTTTTCGTTATTTTGCACACTTCAGCCTCTAAAATATGCAACGCTCGCTTAAGATTACCGTGACTTAATTCGTGTTTGCCTTCCCTTCAACTAAAAGTTCCTTGACATCGTAGACAATTTATTCCTTCCAGGTACATGACGAAGACTCTATATATTTGTTTCCTGAACAAGTCAAAACTGTAGGGTCTGGATGCTGGAACTTGCCCCAGATTATCCACAGAATGCAGTTAAATTTATTATTTAATCATGTTAGTCAGCAGTGAGAGAGGAACATACCCAAGGTAGGACTTATCCCTCCTAAGGTGCACAAGTTAGATTAATCCATCCTGCTCCATTTATGTTTTCAGTTAGCCCCCTTCCAAAGGCAAAGTTCTAGAAATAAACAATCCTAAGCCTTAAATAATATCCTGTATGTACACGTGTCTGAGAGTCTCAGACAGACTCATCCTCTACAAACCGAAACCGGCCTCAAGTTCATGGTAATTCTTCTGCTACCCTCTCCAAGTGCTGGGATTATGGGCCTAAGCCACCATGACCAGCTCAAGTAATTTTTATGATAGTCATGTTATTATAATGGCTGTGTTTTATTTGCTATGAGTATCTTCTTGTGCGTTTCTTAGGGGGAGCCTATATATGTTGGAAAAACAGATTATATAGTTTATTTAGTCCCATGCGAAATTCCAGGAATCCATGAAGGCTCTGGAACATGTTTGCCAAGGACGAGAAGGGACAAACCTAACTAATGACTTTGGTCGATCATACACTTCTCCTAAATCCACCCAAGGAAAGGATGACTTGGAAGGTGGCCTGCATGGTCTACTCATTGTAGAAAGACCAAGGGTAAGTGGTTGTCTCTGTCTCCAGGGTTCCAGTCAATGTCTACCAGGGAAACACAACCTTGAACCTAGACAAAGCGTCAGGTACAGTTATGTACAGCTGTGACCTCTGTCCAATGGGATGGGAATTCCAGGTTTTTTTTTTTTTTTTTTTTTTTTAGTTTTTCCCAAAGAGGTAGCATCTTATATTTGCTTAAATATGTCCATGAAGCTTTCTGTTCTGAAGAATGGTCCCTAGCAATTCTTCTGTTTTCTGGAAGAGGAGGAGGATGAGGGAGATGGTGATGATGATGACAATGAGGATGGGTGGAGAAAGTCCTCAAGTTTAACATCTGTGCTGTATATTCTGCTCTTGAACTTCATCAAAGGCTTAAAGGGATTCCCTTGCTTTTCCTCAGCCCTGAGTCTGAACCATTCAGAAGAAGCGTAAGTCAATGGCCTTGCTTGTTTTCAGGACTGACACAAAGACAAAATAAGGACTAGGTATTGGGTCCGATTCATGGAGGACCACACAAGGCCCAGAGCCCGGGTACAGAAAGGCTGAGAGCTCACACATCTGGAGTACAGGACTGACAAAACCGGCACTCTACTGGAGAGGGAGAGCATTTCTAATGGGTAAAGGGTTTTAACTTCTAGGAAAGCATATTTTCTTCAATCTGGGGATAGGTCCAATAATAACATGGAATTCTTACAATTATTTTGTTTCAGAAAACATCAGAGTTTAATATAGACTTTGGCTTTTTAGCCATGAGTTGATTTTTCTCTTTTGGGCCAAAAATTACTATGACAGAGGGCAATAGAATAAATGATCTTTTCTAAGTTGAGAAAGAAGGGTTTCAAATATACTGGCAACCATTTTTTTTAATTTTTTTTATTTTGCATGTGTTTCAAAACAAAAGGGGATGCTACTGCCATAGCATGTCAAGAGTCAGGAATGTTTTACATGCACATGCTAATGTACACTTTTACATATTGTATAATTTATCATCAAAAATCATCCGGAGGAATTGTTTAAATTAAAGGGAACAACACTTCATACCTCAAAGAAGAATTTTAAAAGATGTCTACTAACAGACTGATCTTAAAAAAAAAAAAAAAAAAAAAAAGAGCCATCTTTGTTGAGATGGGAGAATAGAACAGATGGAGAAGATACTTTATTACAAGGCACTTAATTTGATAAAGGCTTCTTGGAACTGCATATTCAAGGACAATTTCTACTGCTGAGCTTCAGTTGGCATGAGAAAAGCAACTTAATTACCCAGCACAACTTTGAACAGTCGTAGTATCGCCCCCAACATATATGGCCCGATAATAATCAGGGGTACACACCCCTGTTTCACAGAGGTGAAAGAAGTCATCTCTGAGTTCTGAGCATTAAAGGGGAGCCCCTAACAGCCCTCCGGGAAGGTCAGCTTTAATGTGTTTGTCAGGGAAGGGTGGGTGTGTTCGGTTGATAGTCCCCGGTCGGCCACACCCACCCCGAGGCAGTGTTAAACACTTCAAAGATGGAACAGGTGGGTCTCTAGAGATAAGAGAGAAGTAGAGGGACTCGAAGCTCAGTCACCTAACCCAAGATTCACACATTAGCAGACAGATTGTTAACTGACTGCTGCACTTTCTCAGATGTGGCTGAGCAGAGGAGTGAGCAAATCTACTTTGTTTTCAGTAGGAAATGCAGTGTGATAGTAAAATCAGAAACTAGGGCAAAGGGAGGACTAATAGTAGGCACCCTCCACCATTTTCCACGTGTGTATCTTTTTGAGTCCTCTGGTTTCTGTCTTGTTATAAAGGTAGCACACACCTGGACAGGTTATTTTATTTTTATTTTTCTGTAATCTAGTGTTTGTTTGTTTGTTTTTAACTTGGTGGAAAACAAGTCTGTAATTGGGCATGTCTCTTGATCACTAATGGTGCGTGCCTCTATCAGATAACCCTCTAGAAGTCCAGAGCTTTCTTGTACCCATTGCTGGTGATACTTGAAAATTGTGACAGCCTTTCATTTTGGCAAGCGCTGTATCCAACAGTGAGCCCAGCGTTCTCTGACTTCCCTGTGAGTCTTTGTTGAACTGTTTTTAACAGATTTGAGCATTTTTTCCTCCCGAATCGGTACACCTTGTTTTCACTCACTGCAGCTATGTGGTCAGATTAATTTTTATTAACTTACATGCTTCTAAAGGGAAGGAGAACCCTGCCAAGGATTCCACTCTGCTGGCCTCATGTGGGATGAGTCCACTGCAGGCTGAAAATTCTGCAACTCCAGAATGACCCTCTCCCAAATGTCTGTATCGACCCCCAAGCACAGCGTGCTATCGATCTGCTAGAATCCTATTATTGTCACACAACAGAGCACTAGCAAAATAGAGGCTTTTTTTTTCCACACAAGTGCAAAGAAATTGGGAGTGTAGAGAGGGGGCATCCTAGAATTCGGAACTGAAGCAGCGGAGGGCAAATTCCTAGATCTGGTCTTCAGGAGAGGCTCTATACCACCTATATTCTGGCCATGATGGTGCATGTAGATTATGTCTTTGCCTTTGTGTGATTTCCCTTCCTGAAGGTCGGAGCTGATCTGACCGAACAGGATGTGATTTGGAAACTATCTTGGCTATCAGAGTCAGTGTTTTAGAAAAGCAAAACTGAGACTCACAGGGGGAAAAGTAACAAAATATAAACCTCTCCCGAAATATGATTGTATGTGTGTGTGTGTGTGTGTGTGTGTGTGTGTGCCACTAAGTGTAAAATACAGAGACATTGAGAATACAGAGCTGAATGAAGGGTGAGAGAAGAAAGACAAACAGTGGAAACTCGGGGAAAAATGAATCTTCACAGAAGGGAAACTGTACCTGGCTGGGTCCACGAGGCAGTCGGCATCCATGCACAGCCATGTATGGGATGATGTGGTCCACAGAGGGGAATGTGGAAGGCACTGGGGAGCCCCCCTGCACCCCCCATTCAAGTCCTTCCCACAGCACACATACCAAAGCGGTTGACAGATAGAGAAACCCACATTCCATTGTCTAATAGCAAGTGAATAGAGTAAATCCTTATTTGTAGAAGCAGTCTTTGCTTTGGCCAGACAGTCTGTTCCTTCCTTCTCCTTAGGAACTGTCTATTCACCCATGTGAAAAGAAAATGTATCCATCCCATATACAACCTCCAAACCCAGACACTATTGCATATGCCAACAAGATTTTCCCGACAGGACTGATATCTCTCTCTCTCTGGTGAGGCTATGTCAGTGCCTGGCAAATACAGAAGTGGATGCTCACAGTCATCTATAGGATGGAACACAGGGCCCCCAAAGAAGGAGCTAGAGAAAGTACCCAAGGAGCTGGAGAAAGTACCCAAGGAGCTGGAGAAAGTACCCAAGGAGCTGAAGGGGTCTGCAACACTATAGGTGGAACGGCAATATGAACTAACCAGTACCTCACAGAACTGTGTCTCTAGCTGCGTATGTAGCAAAGGATGGCCTACTCGGCCATCATTGGGAAGAGAGACCCTTGGTCTTTCGAAGATTATATGCCCCAGTACAGGGGAATACCAGGGCCAGAAAGTGGGAGTGGGTGGGTTGGGGAGCATGGTGGGGGGAGGGTATAGAGGACTTTAGGGATAACATCTGAAATGTAAATGAAGAAAATATCTAATAGAAATGTATTTAAAAAAAGAAAAGAAAAGAAAAGAAAAGGTAGCTAGCAATAATCATGCAGCCATCTACCAAACACAATCATGGATTCTGCCTGCTTACCTCCCAGTCTTCATAATCCAAGTGGTTAAGGCTTGGATAGCTACTTTAGTGGTCTGTGTGTCTCATTCTGCCCTTTCTAAGACAATGAAGTGACTGAGACAGCAGCCATCTTTCTTCCAGGACTTCCCTACGACCTTCTCCCTTTCCTGTCGATGGGTGGTTCTATTTACTGCCCCATTATCTTCACGAATCCTGGAATTCCTAGGCTTTCCTCCTTCTTTTTATTTCTCCTAAGAAGTTCCTAACACTAACGCCTTGGGTTTCATCCAATCGAGAAGATTTGGAGAAGTGGAAGAACCCAGAGGTGAAAGCTACTTTTAAGATCACACTACCCTTTCCTGCCTTCCTTTCTGCCTCAGAGCAAGAACTGGCTCAGTTCAGGCAGAGGCGGGCCTCAACTCCAGGGCCCAGTTCATGTGACACAGCGAATATACTTCATCTACCAAATGGGGTGTGCTCAGGCACACATCTGCTCACAGACGACAATCACAGAGGGAAGGTCTGGTCTCCTGAGTGGCTGCCCTGGGGACACTATGGCGGTTGACAGTGACTTGGCCCAGAGGGGACAACCCACTGGGGTGGTTCATGCTCACCCAGGCAGGCTCTCTTGCTGTTCTAGGCAGGGAGCTTGGTGTCCCACACACTGTGTCTGTGAAGAGGGAGCATGGGGTAGAACTTGCTAACTGGACTGAGCTACAAGATTCAGCCTCTTCCCCTCAACTGTACTTGGACCCTTCATGTACTAAATAAACATATGCTAAGAACTTTTTCCTAGTAAAGCAAGGAGCCACACATTAGCATTTTCACCCAGGTAGTCTAAAGTTTTTTTGTTTTTTTTTTAATTATCTTAGAGCTGGAAAAAAATGAACTTGAAAATTTTGAGTTAAAAATTAAAAACAAGATTTTTGATGTAGTGTTTCAAAAACACGAGGTATAAATGCTCTGGGTTTTGGTTCTGGAAGGGAGTCAGGCCCTTTGGTCAAGAGAGAGGCAGGAGCCAAAAGGGAGCTTGGGAACCTGGCGTCCACAGCATACACAACCCAGAGCAAAGTCTATTTTAAGCTTCTGGGTATCATAAACAATGACTTAATTTATTTCAAACTCAAAATAACTGGCTTGCATTTTTTTTCCTCAATAACTTTTAAGGAAAACATTATTTATAGGCAGAAATTGATAACATGATGTTTCAGAACTTAAGAGTTTAAGACAACTCTCATTAAATTTAGAATGAATGACTACCCATACTATATAGTAAATGAATTCGTCCTCTCAATAAACATTCAAAAATACCAAAAGGCATGGAATGTTCTACATAATTAGGCTGACTTCCAGTCAGGTGTAGTGGCATTGCTGTCCCCAAATTTTAACAGTTTGATGTCTGCCCTGTGAGTCTGTATCTTCAAACCTGGTGATTAATGATAGAGGCAAAGTGGAAACTTTACAAAAAATGACATATCCACGCTCAAGACGGTTTTAGAGTAGGGAAAGCAAGCAAGGAAACAAACAAGAACGTGACGTGGCTGCTATCCTAACAGACTGCCCAGCTAAGCTCTGGTTTAGGCTGGGTGACAGGCTTGGTGACATGAAAGCATGGACTCACAGCTGTGCATCTCACGTGTCTGCCACCCTCCAGATATACCTGGTGGACCCATTTCTCTCAGACAAGATGACCAATGACTGGATTTCTAAGCTCCATCTTTTAAAGATAGCTTTTGGTTTTAAACACTGACCTAGTCTCATGAATATGATGTTCTGGCACCCCCCTCCCCCAACTCCAATGACAATTCTGTTGTATGAGCAGAGAAAAACCCAGTATTTCTTAAGGAGAGAAGGTCCGAGTTATATATTTGATGCTTAAAGCTGAGGTGGTACCAAGGTGCCTTGGTACTGAGACCTTCAGGTGGGAAGGGAAGAGGACTGAGTGCATAGGGAGATGAACTATAAAGCTGCCTGAGTTCCAGAAGACCCAGACTCCCAGGGCCAGAAGAACACCAAGTTTTTGGAACAAGGTCACTTATCCGCAGGGTTTCGGCAACTATCTTCAACCAGGACATCAGCTCTAAAGGGCACCTATGTTTGTTAAATGCATACTGCAGTGGATTAAAACGGTCAGGAATCCCCTGAAGCTTCTTTCTTTGTAAGGTAGCTAGCACCTATTCCACTACTTTTCGGATACGGGCTTATTCTGTGACTTGCCTTAACAATACAACATGGCAGACATGGTCTAGAGGCACTTACTATAACACTCCTTCTTTCTGGCACATTCGGGTAAGTTTAGGATGGAAGACCATTCACAGTTTTTGCCTTCGAGCCATCCCAGCTGTTCTGCAACACAAATGGCATGTGGCCCAAATGCTACCTAATCAGCACCCCAAACAGTGAAACCTAGGGAAGCACCTCCTTGCTTTTGTTCTGCTCTTGGGGGTGGCTCGTTACACAGGAGAAAGAGCCCAGGGATGACGAAAACCCTGAGCTGAAGGCAGACTTGTTCTACCCCTCATGCCGTGGAATGGCTGTGATTTGACTTAGCCACACATTCTCTTGGCTTGCATTTTGCTGGAGGAATGGCAGAATGAGGAATGTTTGTAATTGGCAAGGTATGTGACATAGTTAAGCTGTATTTGTCACTGATGTCCCAAGGCTGACTAAGGACAGCTTTCCCATCTCCACAAAGACAGCATTGGCGTCTATTCACAAGACATGGCAGGTGTCTTGTTGCAAGTCCCCTATGCATGACGGCGTGTGTACATGCACAGGTATCATAAACATTATAAACACAAAGGTCACAACCTCATAGGGCATTCCACTTCTCCTTCTGTTACCATGCGGTGGTGCTTAAAGCTCCTGGTTGCTAATTCTTATCTTTTTCTTTCTTCTCTTGGAATGTAGGATGAGTCGCCTTAGCCAACATCACACACTGGTACCAAGAGGAAAGGAGTGAGTAACATTTAGCATGCCTGCAACTCTTAGCGATGGTGCTCAACAATGAATCCTTTCACAGGGAAGAGTGACAGATATTCATCACCTTCACGAGTCACTCAGAACAGAAACAAAGAGCCCCGAATGGACTTCGGACCATGAAGAAAAAGCAGAGATGCTGCAAGAAAAGAAAGAATAACCCAGGGATGGGAAGGGAAACCAGAATTCATCAGGGCAGAAGTGGAAAGCACCATCCAAGCCTGCTACAAACATCTAGAGAGCAGAATCTAGCCCTGGTAAGAACTTGCTCACGTCTGATGCATGAATGATTGGAAATGGGTAGGGTGGAGTGTGAGTACACAGCTTAGGAGGAAACTCACAAGCCGAGCCAGGGCTCACAGTGGTAGGTACTCAGAAGCCTGGGTAGCTCAGACAGTACTGCTAGGAACAGGAGGAATTTCCCCTTCAACGTGGAGAGTACCAACCCTTTCGAAAGTATGAACGTATGGCAAATCCATGAAAAAAGTGAATGCTCTCGGTGAGAAGTAAGTTTCAACAGCTGGATTTTCAGATATTTACCCTCCTCGGTCTTAAAGGGCTCCCCCCACCCTGAATTCTCTAACAGTTAGATTTGCTCCAACTTCTTAGCAAAGGTCTTTTTACAAGCCAGGTAAGCAAATCCAATGCCTTATATATTAAGATTGTATACAGGATTTTACATGTGGTATGCTGGTTTCCACTGTGCCGCAAACTTGGTTTTCTCATAAGAATCAAGGTATACAGTTTTTCTTAGAATGTTGTTACTATATAGATCAGGCAGTTTTCTTTTTATTTCCATTTTTACATGTTGGCTTTCATCCTCTTATCACAGTATGACCTATAACCTTCTTTCCTAAGAGAGACCCACTTCATATGCTAAGCTAAATGCAGCAGGGTCAAGCTCTAGCCTGATCATATAGATTCTGCATTTAGCAGTGTTAATGCATATGCAGGGGTGGGGTAGGGGAAGTTGACAAAATCGCTGACCTCTAGGACTATCCTTCAGCTAGTGAAGCTGTGTGTGTGTGTGTGTGTGTGTGTGCAGCCATTAAATAAGAGTGTAAGGAAATGTGTGGTTAATTGACGGCACGGGACAGGATACGTCTGAATTCCCAGAGCATAGGAGGAGGTATTAGTTCAAAGATGAAGACTGTGTGAATAAAATAGAATTTAATTGGAATCCTGCAGGATGAGTGATACCAGAAAAGGTGGAGTGGAGAGATAAAGGTGACTCCCACGGTGCTGAGGGGTGTGGGGCTATGAGGGGCCAAGTTTGTGTAGCACTGAGGCAGAGGCAGACTAGAGCACAAAGAAGGGGCCTGGGAGAGCCTGCAAGGCTTTTTAAAGTGAGACACACAGCACTCACAGGCTTCATTCATTCATTCATTCATTCATCCATTTATAAATACAAGTTGGCCCTATTACATCTACATACTAGAGGTTACAAGTACCCACATTTTGTGAAGCATGGGGAACAGTGGGGACAAAATAAAAAAACCTAATGATGTCAATGTAGTATAAACAGCATTATGATAAGCAGATAAATGAGGGACTGCAGGGGAGCAGAAAGGTACACCTGAGACATCTGTAGGGGCTGAAAATGAAAGACACTTTAAAAGGAAGGAAACAGTATCATCAGAGAGGGAGGGCAGATGCAGCCCAGGTCATGGTGGGTGGGGGGAGGAAACAGAAGATGGGACGGGGCAGCTGCAGATGCAGCTCCTTCCGGAGCAGCATGAGAACCCTGGGGAGAGCACAGATTGGGCCGGAACAAAGGGCGAGTGTGTAGCAGTGAAGGGGACAGGCATGGGTCACTGCCTATGTAACACACAGGAAAGTAAGAGCTGTGAGAATGTAGCCCCCCTCTGCAAATAATTTACAGAGGGGCTCTGAATGACTTCCCTCTTCCTCTCTTCTTCAGTTCCATCATTAGAGACACATTCGCCCTGGACCACTTTTCAGGTGAACGCCCAAATCAAAACGACATTAAAACAGTAACAGCCACCCTAAGGTTTGTTTCCCAGACTCACAGGAAGCTTGGGGCTGAAACAGGAGGCACCTCGTGCAACCTCTGCTCCAATGTAACATTTCTTCTAAGCACGGCTGGCAGGAAGCCATCCAGGTGGGGAGAAATCCAACCAGCGCCTGGATCTCAAGTCAGCCTCACAAAGGCAGCAGGACTCGCTGCTGAGCCTGATTATTGGTGAGGTTTTCTTTTTTAAGCTGAGATTCTGTGTCTTTCTACAGTTGCAATGCATTTCACCCAAGAAGAGGGACTGAGGGAAAAAGTGCCCCCACCCCCCACCTCCAACACACAGGAGGTGCTAAGTCACAAGTGTAAAGTGAGCTGATACAATGTACCATCTTCCTTTTCATGGAGACCTTGCAGGGGCATCTGTCACTACTAGCATGGCTGCACTGTTTTTGCTGGTGACTGGCCGTAGCTATGGGTGCACAGCTGTTCATCCCTTGGCACTCGCAGCTTTCTTCGCATAAATGCGGCACCCTGATGTCGCAGAGAGGTTGCTAGTATGTCAAAACACTGTCTTCGCAAAACTCTTGGCTGTCTCCTTCATGACAGTATAAAGGGCAATTCTAGGTTTCCCCAGAGAAAGGCTAGGACACTGACAACCCCATGTATTTTATTAGAGGCAAGGAAAAAAAAAACAAAAAAGCAACGGAGGAAAGAAACTCTAGGTACCTAGTCTGATGACTGCAACAGGAAACATGACTACTGTTAACCTCGTCACCCTCAGAAGACTGGTCAGTGTTTAGTCTAGTAGTCTAGTGGTTCTCAACCTTCCTAATGCCAAGCCACTTTAACACAGTTCTTCATGTTGTGGTGATCCCCTAACTATAAAATGATCTCATTGGCTACTGATATGAATTGTAATGCAAATATCTGATATACAGGACAGTTGGTGTGTGATTCTCCAATGGGGCTGAGACCCACAGGTTGAGAACGGTTGTCTCGGAGTATCTGGGGGGTCGCTTCCAGAGAGGGGTAAGTGGGGGCAACCTTTCCTTGAATGTGGATGGTGTTAATGAGTGTGCTAGAGGCCAGTGGGACAAATTGGAGAAAATGACAGAGTTCCTCTAGCGCAGGCAATCCTTCTTCCCTGCTTTCTGGCTGACTCCTGCTGAACTGCCCTGCCACACCCTTCCCCACAATGGACTGAAACCCTCTGAGCTTGTGAGCCAAAATCAATCACAAGGCCATGGTCACAGCCCAGAACCCCAGCAAACACATGTTTAACTTTAACTATGGGCTATGGATAGTCCTAGTGTATAAGAACCTTTTTATAACCGTACCTACTTATGCAGTAGATTAAAAAATGCTAGCATGCCAAATGCCTGACTGACACTGGAACTAGAATGGAGACAAGCTTACAGGTAGAGCTAAATGAGGAAGGGTTTCAGCTCCTGGTGCTGATGTAGAACAAAGATGGTAAGAATGTAATGACTTTATTACTAAAGAGTGGGGTGGGGGCAGCAATGACAAAGAAGAGGGCTGGGTATCCTGGGGAAGGGGAAATTGACTCAGTTTCCCTGAAAGCAAAGCACTGTTGGCTACCGTTGTTTTAATACTCTGAAGGTTGTCAACAGCAGAACCCAGGGCCCTTGTGTTCTAAAGAAAACTCATTCTATAGCACTCGACGGATTTCCTGTTAACTGAGATTAAAATGATAGCAGCTAGTCTCTCACGAGCCAGAGGGGAATGTGCCTGATACCTCAGCGTTACTGTTAAGAATTCAGACACCTCTTTGCCTCTGTCAGAAATGGGCCTGAGGAGATGCATGGCTGCTGATGACCAGAGTCCCCCCCCCCCAGCTCTGTGAAGCTGGCACTGTTTTGTCAGGCTGGGCACTTGGCTTAAACAGCGACATGATCCTCTGCAAAGGATCAAATGGCATTCCTCCCTCTCATGGAGCCCTATGTTACAGAGGGGACTGCTTGCCTACCTATGTCCTAGGCGCCCCCCCCCCCATCCCCGGGCTGAGTAGCCTCAATCCTTAAGATTTAATGGCTTAACCTCAGGACCCCTGGCTTTGATGTGAGGAGAGACATATGTAAACAGCAAGTATTGTAACAGTCCAGTGGTTCCTCCAGAGAAGCGGGCCAGGATTGAGTTTCCCAAGGGAAAGCAAACTGCGGGCAGGCCTGAGAAACTCTACCTGGGACGGTGCTAGCCAAGGAAGACAGAAAGGAAACTTGAACGGGTGCCGAACCAACCTTGCTGGCAGGGTACAGCAGCCATCCGCTGTGAGCCGCACTTGCGTTTCGTAGCTGTCCAGGGGGCACACGGCCTGCTGGACTGGGGGGCACTCCACGGTGCTGCAGTCCACGCTGAAAACTGAAAGGGGGCAAACAGAAGAAACACTGTTCATTGCGACGTCGACTTGGCATTCGGAATCCCCAAATGATACAACGACTCTTGACAAGTATCTGGGTGATTTCCTCGCTTCCCTGAGACCCAGGGCCCATCCGAGGTTCTCCTTTCTATCAGTGTTCCATAACCGGGGTATGTCCAGGGTTAGGATGAGAACACAGAGAGAGACCATGTAGCTATGGATGGCGATGGACAGCAAGAAGGGTTTCTGACAGGGCGGATCAAGAGATGGAGAAAGGATTGCTTTGCCTGAAGCATTTTACCTATCAGTAAAACTAAAATTAAAAAAAATAATAATAAGAAGAAGAAACAAAAACATTTTAAGAACTGATCAATCATTAGAAACTTGCAAAGAGGAAATCAGTAGAATCTAGACCTAGTCACAGACGACATTAGAGACGCTGGCACAAGGGCAAGGCTGTTAGATAAACTATAAAGTAAGAAAACAGCTGCGACAGTGACAAGAATTCCAATGCTGGCAAGGGAGGTGTGCAAACAGTCAAATGGCACAGTGCATGCTTCGAAGCCAAGGCGGATGAGGAGGGACTGCCAAGGAAGAAAATGGGGGCCTGTTTCCTTATAAAACATCTGCCATTCAGATGCGCACATATTTATCCAAAAAGAATGGCTCTGGGTATGAGTGTTTCAAAATGTAAAACTTCCAAGTGGCAGACACATCTGCAAAGGAGGCCCTCTGATCGTCTCTCTGGGAAGGAAGCAGGTAACCGTAGGGCCACACTCTTCCCACAACAGCTCTATCAGACATTATTTGCAAGAAAGTACAGAAGAAAGAGACAAGGGCGGTGGCCTCTCCAATGGGGCTCCTGCACCAGGGAATTATTCCTCTGGTTCTCTGATGAGAGTCCTGAAGTGAGAAAGTTAGCCAAAGCAGCAAGATTAAGAACGCTTGTCTTGGTGGGAGTAGAGAGGCCTAGGAAAGCCGAGTAGGGCCCAGTTGCCTTCTGCCACACAGGGGTGAGGCTGCCCAGCCAGCGGCCGCATACCTGGTTTACACTCATAGAGGTCACAACACTCTCCAGGCTTCCCTGAGGCTTTGGATACTAGAATGTTCAGGTATCCCGGCTGGCAGACTTTGCGCAGACAGCCCGCAGGGTCACACACGCAGCGGCTGGGTAAAGGACAGCACTCCCCGGGGGGAGCATAGCCCTCGATCAGAATGGAATCTTCAGGGCAACGTGGAGAGAACCGCACTTCACAGCGGGCCTTGGTGCAATCTGGCTTCTCTTCTAAATGGGAGAGAAAGAATTTAAAAGCTCATGCCCAAGGCAGTATGGGGGCATGTCCTTCTGTGGGAAGGGCAGATTGTCCGGAGTCTATTTACTACCCAAAGAGGAGGGCAGCGAAAGAAGTCTGGTGAAAGTCTCCTGGCTAAGCGTAGCCAAGCGTGGGAATCTCTTCCCAAGATCTGCCCAAATACCAAAATACAGGCTTGAAGTTCCCTCACTCACTCACTCACTCACTCCCTGGGAAGAGCCAACCATCTACTACAAACCCCAAGGGGAGGCAAAGTGGGGACCACATGTGCCTCAGACTCAGGTCTGGACTAACTCTGAACCCAAGAGTCTTAAGGTTCCTTTTTTTTTGAAAGTGATGTATGTTAAAAAAAACCAAAACAGAGACATAAATAAAACCTGACTACTCCAGGGACTGAAGACAATATGGATGCTAATGAGCATAAAGAACTCCCTCTCTACACGAGTTTCAAAAAGCTGAGCTGATTAAGATGTGTAATTCCATGATGTGCCTGTTTAACAAGACAGACAATGAGCCAAATTCCCCTGTAATTTTCCTACACGGCGTGTCTCAGCAGGGGCTCACTGGATGCACCTCATTATCAGTTTCAGAGACGGGAAATCCAACAAGTGTAGGATGGGGCCCCGCAGAGGCCTAGCTTGCCAAGCCTCAGTCCTCTGGCCATTTTCTTGATTTCAGGAAAAGACTGAGATGATCTGAAACCACATCTCACCTCAGACTGTGACCTCTGAATGAGGTCAGTGTGCTGGGATGATGGTATTGGAGCACACACTTCCATAGCATCTAACTAACTCTGCTGAACCAGACCCAGAGATAGAATCACACAGAGCAGGGGGAGAGGCAAAGTGATACTTAATATTGTAGATTAAAACAAACAAACAAACAAACAAAAAACCTGAGGCAGGAGACTCAAGCAACCTCCTCATCAGCGGCAAAGCAAGAATGCAGTGTACCCCACTTTACACTGCATACAGCGCTGGATACTTCAGGTATAACTGTCTTTCCCAAACCAAGCCTGTTTCTTTCTTACTCCCTATGTCTCTCTCTCAAAGGTTTCTTGTAGCAGGGGCAGACCTGGAACATTTTATCTTTCCGCCTCTGATTCCCAAGTGCTGCGATTACAGGCAGGTGACCTCTTAACTTGGCTCTACCCTCTTCTTCCACTTAGCTGACCATTTTCCTTGTTACTAACTCCTCCCTGCCTAACTAAAACTAAAACGCTCAGGAGGAATTCACCCACACTTACAGTTCGGGGAAACTCACTCAGAAATATTCACTGGGCACCAATTGATTTTGTCCTTGGAGCATACAAGGGATGGGGAGGGAGAAACTGAGATCAGTTCTTGTTCTCATGTGGTCTATAAGGTGGTAAAAGGTGATAGAAAAAAAAAGATGGATACTATTAATAGCAACAAAGCAAGGAGGCAGAAGAGGGTAAGAGAGCTGAAGACTGCACAGGAGGAAGGGCAGCTACAAGGAGGAGAGCAGTGGTGGAATGAGGTTGAAGCCACAGAGATGCCCAGAAAGGGGAACAGAGCCTTGACTGTGGAAGGGGGTCCTGTCTTACAACAGCAAGGCTTTGGGACTGCGCAGCATGGGGGTGTGTGTGAAGGGATGCAGGAAGAGGTGGAGAAGGTATCTGGAGAGAAGTAGAAGCCATGCACTGTTTACACAGTGGGAGCCTGTGTTGGATGTGGAGATGACGTGGTTGGTAAGGTCATGTGACTTGTTTTCTGTCACTTAACTTGTGACCGCTCCCTCCTTTTTCTGTTGGACAGAATGCTACTTTACCACACCTTTACTTCAGGCAGGGACAACAGTCATGTGTAAGCCTCACCCTCTCTTGCAATTGCTGCCATCAAACCAACAGCCAATAAGCTCAAAGCTCGGTAGAAAGCGAAACAACATCTGGCCTAAGAGCAATATTCAATCACACACATACACACACACACACACACACACACACACACACACACACACACACACACACCCCTTCTGACATCACTCCTAAGAAGGCTCTGAGTTATTATTTGCTCCATTTTATAGGTCATGAAATCAAAGTTCGGGCAGGTCAAGCTAACTGTCCGAGATCATACGGCTGATAAACGCGCTGGGTTGACTCTGGTCCATCTGGTTCATGAACCTCTGTCATAATGTGACTCTTGAACAAAGAATGCTTGCTGTTGGAGGTGTGCAACTCTGGCCTTACCCTTCTTCCCTTCTCCTGAGTTGATTTATCTGGGCTTAACTTCTCTCTCAATTTCAATTGTGGTTTCTGTTAACCTCTATCACTGAACTCTCTCTTACTCGGTCCTTTTTTTCTGTTGTGGCTTGATCCTGGGAACCTCAGAGCCTACAAGCCTGGGCCACATAGGAATTAGCTCTACTCTCAAAACACCTAGCCATGCACATCCATAATATAATCCCTAGACTACCTAGTGAAGAGACCGAGAGTCAGCGAGCCGTCTCAGTATTGAGACACTCTCCCTCCGTCAGTGTAGAAATCCTCAAAGTGCTGAGAAAAGAAGGTTAATCTTGGTGATAGGAATCAACTTGGCCTTTGTAAAGTACACCCAGCAGACTGCTTGCCTGGGAAATGCAAACACTGACTTATAATAAAGAAAAGACCTAGTTCTACCCGCACATAGCACTGAATCATTACATTGGCTTATTTGTTATAATTGTCTTATTTGTTTCTTTGAGACAGGTTTGTTTCCTATGTAGCTCAGGTTACCCTAAGCTATCTATGTAGCTGAGGCTGACCTTGAACTTCTGGTCTTCCTATTTCTTCTTCCCAAGTGCTGGGATTACGATACGAACCTGTAAGTTACATAATTACTTCTCCAACTGAGACCTAGTCGAACATTCTATTATATTTGTAGTCTCTGAAGGTTTGATATATACCAACATCTTCCAGCTCTGGCTAGTTGGGTATTCAGTTCTTGGTGCTCTTTAACACTCTCAACAATGTCATTTCCTGAAGTGTGTTCTGCACTTCAAGTCTGGAGAGACACTATACATTTGCAGCAGACATATGACAGGGCGAGCTATCTCGACAGTGGTAACCGCAAGTGAACACAAGTGAATCATGATTTTAAATCTTGGAAGTGTCCAAGAATGTTGAGAATGAAGAAGGCTTAGTTTACCAAATGCTATTTCAACTTTTCTCAAGAGAATCATACTGGTTTCCCCTTAACTAACACAATTAGCAGACACTAAAACATCCTGAGAACAGTGTTCTTAGAAAACACTGTTTTAAATGGTTCTGCTGACTGTGCCTTAAGACTTTTAAACTAAAAAGCTCAAGTGTAGTAGTTGCTACTGTCCCTTACCCCGAACTCACTCTTCCTCTCCCTCTCCCTTCTTTTGAGAGTGTTGGCCCAGTCAATCTTGGCTAGTTACACAGGTTCTTTCCATGAGGACGTTTGCACCCTACCTCTTTTGCTGCTGCATAAGATTTTTTTATTTTTGTTTAGAGACATGGCCTAACTATACAGCCCTGGCTGTCCTGGACCTCACTGCCTAGACAAGGCTGGCCTTGAACTCAGAGAATTGCTTGCTTCTCCCTTTCAAATCCTGGGATTCAAGGTGTGTGCCAACATGCCCAACTGATGCCAAAACATTTTTAGAAGCACGAAGTTAACTCTTCTTTGATGCATACACGCACCTTTCCCATACAGCTTCCTAAAAAGGAAAGGGGACAGATTTCTCAGGTATTACCCAGGTGTCCCAGCTCTTCTGGAATCATCTTTACTATGCTGTATTTTAGCAGAAGAGAGAGAATTCATTTAAAACTCCAAATTCCCATCAGACTTTGCTGACAAGGCTTAGCTCTGTGTGCTCCTTCTGTTCCTTTATGTTTTGGGGTCTTTTTTCCTCTTTCAGACTCTTGTCAGTTTTCTGGAAGAATCCAAACATCAAATACCAAATTCGCTTCTATTTCTCTCTTGTTTTCTTACACACACATAAAAATATGACTTTCACATCATAGCCAAATACTACTTTGTGTCTTAAAATTTCTTTACATGCTTTGCAATCTGGCCTGGTTTGAAATAACCTATAATTCTGCATTGATTTCCTCTTTGAAGTTTTTCAGTTAAGTGTTGTAAAATTTCTGTGGTGCTAAGCTGGGGGAGGGGAGCTTTCCTCCTTTTGTTTAAATTTACTGATATGTGATTAGAAACACGCATGCTGTGCAATGTTTTGGTTTTGTTAATTTCTTAAGGTTTTGCGTTTTTTTTTTTTTTTCCTTTGCACACATGTGTGTACGTATGCAGTCTGGTGGGCAATTTTAAAAACACACGTGTTAGAAAGTAACATATACTTTCTATTGAATACAGACTTTAGATCACCCATGTCTCGCTCGAACTTTCGGTCAGATTTCTGCAAGCTCTCCCAGGAGTCAGTGACTTCACACAGCTCTGCTGTTTACCATTTCTCTTCAGAGCTGTGCTGTTAATAGGATGATTGGCAGGGACAAGACTCGAGTCTTACACTGCCTTGGTAAACTGTGAAATGACGCTTTCAAAGAACTGAGATTTGTAGCACCTATAGGTTCTTCCTTATCTCCTAACTGTTAAGAGTTGCTTTATTCTCCCCTCTTTCATCAGATTACCTCAAGATCTGTGTGTGTTCAGCATCCAGCACACACTCCACTCACAGCGTTGCCATGGCATCAGCAACTGTTGGCTTGGCCCCTTCTCTCTGAGCCTGCTTCAAGTGTGTAAGTGCTCTTGGAAATCTTTATTTATTCTTCTACATCTCTCCTGTTTGTTTTTAATAATTAAAAAAAAGGAAACCGTAGCCATATCGCCAATTTCCCACGAATGAGAAAGGCATTACTTTTGAAGTTTCTTTTTTTTTTTTTTTATCTATTTGAAAGAGGTCCTTCTATACTCTTTCCCAAAAGCATTTAACAAATCTATATATAGTACTTAAACTAATTAGCAAGCTTTTATGTCTGGTTGCCATGGTAACATTGCAACTGGCATCTTATAAAAAAAATTGCCCCAGATATATAGAGACTAAAGTGACAATATGGCTCTCAACAAAAGTAATTAAAGAGAGATAAATTAGTTTCACCGTATTAGTAATCTTTCTTTGGGGGTTGATATGGTTATCTAGAATAAACTGATATTATAATAACAATTATGCAAAGAGTTATTCCAACCTAATCACTTAAATCTCCGTGACAAGACAGTGGTTGTTTCTAGGTCTTTGCCAGGACAGGAGACCAGCAGAGAAAGTAAAACTGAAACTCCAAGTGGGCAAATGCATTTCAGAGTTTTCTACTTGAAACTAGGTTTTAAGTAAAAGGAAAATAAACAGCTACTCGATGGTAAGAGGGGAAATTTTTTTTTAAGAAGAGATAGGTAAAGTCACACAGCCAGATTCTTGTCATCCTTGTGCATTTTGTGGGTCCATCTGATGGTGAAGCCTTTCTTCTACTTCAAAATCCACTGACACGGGGTCACTTTAAATAGCAGCAGGATGCCCCACACTAGCTCCTATAGAGCAAGCAACATAATGCGGACAAGGGGACAAGGAAAACTTAAAAGAGTCTACTGCAGAGTCCAGTCTGACTCCGACCCTGACTCCTTCTGCCTGTGGACAGTAAACCCCCATCTTACAGCTACACCTCACTCTGACACATCTTTGGGGGTGCCAGTTACTTCTAGGATAACTCAAAGGACCTCAGATTTGAATTCTTTGGACATTACAGACTTCAGTAAGAACACAAGAGTATAAATCCAAGAGGCAAAGAACCTACCACACTTGTGAGCCCCGGATCTCACTGCGGTGTGCCTTACACTCTGCAGACTGGGAACCGGCTGTGATATTGAACTTGGCTGTCACAGGGGCCCTCAGCCACTTGATAGATCCTGTGATAGCGGACTAGCCTGTAAAGTCCTCTGTGTCCGTCTTTCACTCATTCAGTTGACAAACATTAACTGAATGACTTGAACAGGGAAGGAGCAAAGTCCTTGCTTTCTGGGATTTATAGCTCAAGAGGACAGAGGCATTCAGACAAATGGCCTCTCAGCATAGTGCCAGGTGCCGATAAAGGCTCTGAAGTATAATCAATAATGCTAGGGCAATGCCGCCTTATCCAGCAGAGTCCTTCAAGGTAGTAAAGAAGAGAAAGCAGGGCGTGGTGGCACAGGCCTCTGATTCCAGCACTCAGGAGATAGACAGAGTTGGGATACCACAAGGCTAAGGCCAGCCTGGTCTACACGGTGAGTTCTAGGACAGCAAAGGGATGTATGGTGAGGGCTGAGGGGAGCATATAAATACACATAGTAGGCATATAAATACACATAGTAGCCAAGAGTGTTCCAGGACCAGGAAACATTAAGAAAAAAAGAAATAAACAAAAACCTCTAAAGCAAGTTAGAGCTGACTCTTTAGGAATATACACTTCAGAGTTATGAAGGAGAAATCTAAACCGAGGTATAATTAACATGTAGAGGATACCAATAAAACCTCACAACGCAAACACTGATGGGTGATATTTCTTATTAAGAATTCAGTTGCCAAAGTCATGCTTAGAGAAACAGAAGGGGGAAAAAATCTTTCCTAATTGAGGGCCTCCTGCAAGTAAGGCCTGCTGGTACCCATTCCAACTGGCTTATGTGCTTCTCGGTGAAAATGAAATTACATTTTCATCTCTACCCTGTGGAGGATGACAAGACAGACCCACGGGGCTGAGGACACATTAGGAGTGGCTAAGCTGCCAAAGTCTACAATTTTCTCTCTAGCTACTCCATAAAGCCGAAGCACGGGTTCCTTGTTTGGCCTGCCTAGGACGCACGTTTAGTCCATGGCTGTGTTTTTGCTCGAATGCACAACCCATCATGACGTAGCGACGGTAAGGAATGCACCGTCTCTGGTGAGGCCTCACGGCCACACTGTAAACTCTCCTGCTTCATTCGCTCTTAGCCAGAGAGGCAGCATCGGGGCCAACGCTGCCCCGCGTGCAGTGATAGCCTGTTCTGAAGCCTTCTCTAACAAATGTGATGCACATGTCATTCCTAGGTTTTTTAGTTTGGAAGCTGACTCCTTTAAAAGCTACACTGGTGAATTCTTCTCATTCACATTCCATGATTTTATCAGGACCCTTTTTTTTTTTTGGCAGGCTTTGCTGTGAAGACTTGTTCTACACAATCATAACCCCAAGGGGCGAAAATTAGGCTTTTGTTGACACAGTCCCAGACATACTTCATATTTCAGCTCCTTCAGAAACTGTACTTTCCAAGTTCTTCCTTTTACTGTAGGGTTGAGTTTGAACAGCAGCAGAACCTATGCTGGGGCCACTTATTAAAGATGCCATATTAAAAGTATTTTCAGTTGCCTAATAAAATCCCCCTTTGTCACAGATCAACGTAACTCAACCCGAATACAAAGGAGAAAGTAATAAGGTATCTATACAACTACAGTCTGTAATATTTTAATTCAGTGGTTCTAAACCCTGGCTGCACATTAAAATCACTTACAAAGCTTTTTACAACACCACTGTCCAGAAAGTACCTCAATTACATCTGAATGCGGGAAAGAAGATCGGGCATGTGTATTTATTTCAATAGCTCCCTGGCAATCTGTTGTGTCATTCAGGTTAAGAAACACTCCCCTACTCCTTCAGCAAACTGAAAAATCCTTATAAGCACATTCACTATGGATACAGAATTTGACCCACGGAGTCTTCACACACTCGAGGCAAACCACAGTGCCCTTTGAAACTGGCCAGTTCAGAGCTCAGATCTGCCTGTTACATGTCAATACATGTCTAGGTTTCCCTTGGACCACAGAGCTTTCCTAACCCACGAAGTTGCTGACCTGCTAGAGACTTCAGGTTTGTAACTCCCTGGGTCAGCAGCCGCAACATTGTTACAAAGTGGGGGAAGCCGGCTTGCTTAAAGCACACAGCGCCTCCCTTTTACTTCCGCAGCAGGAGACAGGGAAGTTTAATATGGGCAGATCCAAGGCGCCACTTCTCATTGATCTTAGGGCTAACATGACCAGGGTATCCTAGGCATTTGCCAGAAAGGAAAATTCTAAGATCCACATCTGATAGAAAGAATCAGAAACTCTGGGAACGGGGCCAACGAATCCGGGTCTGACAAATTCGACAAGGGATTCACTAGAATCCTATTCCGGTCATTCAAAATTTCCAAAGACTCCCAAGGCAAGGGAAGTGTGTGGTATTGGTTGCTGCAAGCACACCTGTGCCTACCCCATGTTCCACACTCTCAGCAAATTTAAAGCTGTCTTAGTTCTCAGTTCGTAGAAAATATGACCCACCAGCATCTCTGAAATCTTCTTTGAAGAGATCAGAGTTACCCTTGAGAAGAGGTTAAAAAAAAAAACAACCTGAGATCAGATTTTGACTGAGGGCGGTAGAGGCAGACCTCAAATGTCAACTGTGCACGTTCTACTCAACTTTAAGCACAATTTGCATGTGGCAATAGAAAAAATGAGCCCAGAGAAACTTCATTGCATCATCTGCTAATTCATAC
The DNA here is from genome assembly GCA_902729485.2 of Mus minutoides. Classification (NCBI taxonomy): domain Eukaryota; kingdom Metazoa; phylum Chordata; class Mammalia; order Rodentia; family Muridae; genus Mus; species Mus minutoides. Next base: position 9,197 of record CACVCL010027625.1, on the reverse strand, counting down.
CAAGAAAATATATTCAATTTACTGCCAGGAGGATTTGCCATTCAAACAATTATAGTTATACATATTCATACACCATAATGAATTCCAAAATGTTACAATCTGTCTTTAAAAAAAACTCTAGGAATAAGATTAGGCCTAGAGATAGATCAGAATAAAGGTACAAAGAATAAACCAACAAAGGTTGGTTTATAAATGATTACTTTTCCCTAATGACGTCACCTTCTGTAGATACCTCATCCCTGTCTGTCATGTGCTAAGCCCCACCCCTCCCCTACCAAGGAATCCTCACTATCAGGTAGTGAGGCAGATGACTCCTAAGGAAAGTCTAAACGAACTAAACACATAGTCAGTTCAGCAGCATCTTAAGAAAACTCTTCCTAACAGCTTGAAAAGGTCAAGTAGGTGCAAGCACTAGAGACAAAGAGCTCTCAGGATGGCGTCCACCATTCTAGAACACAAACAAAAATCTCCATTTTTGGGGGGGGGCAGCATTCTGTGACTGTGGTTGCCTTCCTTGCTTCAAGTCCTCCTCCAGGACTGGATGCTGTCACTTATCCCTTTCTTACACTGATGACACACAACCAAAGGACAGGTCTTAAGTGTGCGAGAAGGCAGGGTCTGGTGTTCCTCAACTGTAAAATGCAGGGTTGGGACTTGTGTGTGTTTTCCATGAACATGTGCTATTCAGCCAGCTCCTAGGAACTTCTCCTACTCAGTCGGGTTCCAAAGTGCTTGGCCTCTGCTCGTTCAAGAAGACCAAGAGGTGCTTGGTGAGTGAAAGGGCAGCCAATCACAGTCTTTGAGAATGATAGGATGAGTCAATGTGTTGTTCTGCTTACAACAGAAAATGTGAAAACAGACAGACAGACACACACACACACACAGACACAGACAGACAGACACACACACACACATGGTGAAAGGGGGAAGGAAAACATCAAATTGAAGGTTTTAATCGGTAATATTATCAAGAAGTTCCTTGGTCTCAGAGGTGATATATGAACTTTTAAAACACCTTGGGAAGTTCTTGAAAGTAATTTTTTACACTGACTTGAGACCCTCCAGAGTTGCATCACGTGACATCTTTAAACTGAAAATTCAAGGAGGAATGGAACCGCAGGGATAAGGGACAGGTAGGGGGGTGACGAGGGACATGCTGTTGCTATTCTGTCTTCACTGATGACAGCAGCAGAAAATAAGGAACAGCAGGCTGTTTAACTGTGCAACTGGTAGTTCTCACGAAGGTTCACACATGCTGGAAACAGCCATGTGGCTAAAATTATAAATAGATGTTTGGAAAAATATTTTGGCCATTTTTTCTTCCTACCTCCTCCTCTCTTTCTCTTTTTAACTTCCACCTCATGGAATATAATCTGTTTGTTTGAACCATTTATTTGACACTGAACACAGATTATTTCTAGTTCTTTTTAACCCTTTTTTTTTGTATAGGAGTCAGTATAGCCACCAAAGCTTAAGTGAGAACTGAGTTCAAATCTTGATGTTCTGTAACTAGCTGTGCCATCTTCAGCAAATGTTTTTGGGTTGGAGTTTCCTTAGGGTTGTTACCAGCAAGATAAAGGAGGCTGCAAGAAACCTTGTGCCTGGCCCATCTGTGCTCAGCACTCGGCAGCCTGATGTACACTGTTAATTACTAGAACAATTTAAGTGCATGTGTGCACGCCCCCCCTCTTTCTCGTGTGCGCTTGCGCGCATACACACACACACACACACACACACACACACACACACACACACACAACTTACATAAAAACACCTCTGCTACCCTATAGAAAATTATGCCATTTTAGAGCCTCAGAACGCTCATGTGTTAAGATGAGAAATCCTATAAGACTGACTTGAAGAGGACACGAATATGTATTATTTCATATTATTTAGAACAGAAGATCTACACACGAGCCCTTTCTCAACCTATGGGTCATGACCCCTTTGGGAGTTGAATGACCCTTTCCCAGGGATTGCCTAAAACCTTTGGAACACAGACATTAGCATCATGATTCATAACACTAGCAAAAGTAGTTATGTAATAGCAACAAAAATAATTCTATGGCTGGGAGTCACCATAGCCCGAGGAGCTGTGTTAAGTGGTCACAGCATTAGGAAGGCTGAGAAGCTCTGCTGAAGAGGCCTTGTGACTTCTCCTTAGTTGTTTTAAATCTATTGCCTAATAAGATATCTCAGAAGACAGACCTGGCCGTTATCATGCCTGTTATTGATCTTGTTAAGGCTGATTATGAAACATAGACCAACTGTCCCTCCATAGCACAGAATGTCTTGATCATCTTAGCTCGTCAGATGTGCCTACTGTTTTATCCATTCCTTTAAGATGGATTAATTTGAGGGAAGTGTAAATAACTTCATCTACGGAGAAAGAAGCGCCTCATACAGGTAGTCCACTGAACATTCTAGGTAGGTTGATGGCCCGGCTTACAAAGACGTTAAACTGTTGAGCAGGGCATGGGAAGACACCGAGTGTTCCCTAATACCAAGAAAGGCTGACGGGCATTTCTATAGTGACACCGGGTGATCTCGGCCTCTTGACACAGCCTCCCTTCTGTGTCATGACTCTTTCTCTGAGGTTTTTCCACCCTTTCTGGGCTGTTTTTTCCAGCCCCAGCGCACGCACACTCCCTAATCAGACTGGCACTTGGGGCAAGCCCCTGCACCGGCCCCACATGTCTATGGCGTCTTTGTGTTCTCTGTGTACGCACAGCATAAATGCTGGTCCACAGTGACCGCCGAGAGGGCACCAGGGAACGACAAGTATGTGGGCTGCAGCTGAGCAAAGAGATGTGTTGACTTTCCACCCTGAACTACAACTTGACCTGGAGCAAAAACAAAAATAAAGAGATGTGTATTTTTTTTTCTCCCAGAAATGATAATTATAGTACTCCAAACTTCAACTACCAAAATGGAAAAGGCACTTCAAAAAATAATTTATTAAATAGGCACTTATATTCAAGGTAGCCCTTACATGGAAGTTATACTTTTTTTTTCCCCCTTCTTTTTTGTAGCCATTAATGGGCTGGGCTCCTGGCTCAAAGCCGTATTTCAGAGTAGGGGGAGGGGCAGAGTGCGTGTGTGAGGGATAGTCCTCTAACTGATCACCGTTAATATGCTTTTTAAACATTCTTTTCCACTTAGAAGAATCGCAGCTTGTACATCCTTCTGATGCAACATGTCTGAGGAACGTGAAGTCTGAAACACTCCTGGTACTTAAAAGAGAAGGTACGGTCCTTCAGCAAGAGCCCAAGCACGCTGGTCTATTTTAAGTCTACCTTGCTCCGTCCTTTCATTCTAACCAATCTCCTTTTGGGTAAGTGGGATGTAATTCTCACCATGCTTGTTTCCAGCACTTACTGGTTCTCACGCTGGAATACATTAGACAACGTCCTGAAGCAGAGACTGTGGAATCTCAGCCCAGAGTAACTGATGGATTGGTCTGTAAAAGGGCTAGTGCAGGACTGTGGCTAGCAAATCTGCAGGTACTGGGTTTGGGCGCATCTGCCAGAAGACATTAGCCTCAGAGACCCTATTTTCCTTCCTCTCAGGACCAGTACTCTCTTTGATTTGCCTGCCTGCTTGCCTCTCCAACAGCTGGCACTAGATGCTAGATACCAGGGAACTGGATCTAGATACTGAAGGACATGCTTGGAGGACAGCACCGAGGTCCCACTCCACATTGTACTCTTTGAGATGGAACAGCAGCCTCTGTTCTTCCTGATGGTACCACTCCTACAGAAAGCCAGTACAGATGACAAACGGGGTTTCTAGCTCAAGGCTGCTGCAGCAGTGACACTCAAATGTGTCAAAGGACACCCCACACAGATCTAGACAAAATGAACTTAAAACACCAAGTGATTTATAATGAACGAATTCAAGCTTCAAGAGGTGGGGATCCGTATTAAATTGCTGGGGGCTTTGACACTGAAAATTAACTTCACAAACACTATAAGAAACTAGTTCCATGAACTGCTAGGAACCTAAATTCCTTTGATCTTTTTGCTTCTCGACCACTACTGTGTAGCCCTGGTCTATATAGTATCCCAAACTGTAGCAAGGGTGGAAGGAAAACACTTAGTTTTAGGTACCAAGATTTGAAAAGTTACATAATTACTGCTGCTACCTTTATAGACACTCTTTGGCACATGTCCTCACCCACTTGCAAAAAAAGTGTGGGGAAGGTCATCTTTATTCTGAGTGGCCAAACCTCTAGTTACCATTTTTCATTTCTGTAAGGAAATAAGAATGGACCCATGGATCTCAGTAGACCTGCAGGCAACAAGTCCCAACAAATATTTACCATTTGGATAGTACACGTATTTATTCTTGTTTTGTTTGAGACATGGTTTCTCTGTGCAGCCCAGGCTGTCCTGAAACTTGCTATAGAGACCAGACTGGCCTCCAACTCACAGAGATCTGCTTGCCTCTGCCTCCCTAGGACTGGGTTTAAAGGGTGCACACCAGTACACCAGGTTTATCTTGCACTTTCAAGAGCAAAAGTAAACAAAGCATTTTGAAGAATTACTCAATAAACACTCATGCTGAACACAAGTGCTACATCTATTTGTTAAAGGTACTTGGAAGATACATTTCCTCTCACCGACTTTAAAATCCTTGATGACCAACTACCATGGACGATGGCACCGCCGTAAGTTGGGTATTTTCACAAAAATGATGGTGAACTGGGAAATCTTGTCACCGGTGGGCCTAGATCTCTTTTGCCATACCCTACAAGTCAGGATTTGGCAAATCAATGCAATCCCATGATTAAGTATGAAAAGGAGGTGTACTAGAGATATGAAGATTTAGTTACAGGAGAGTGGATGAATTAATATGTTTGTTTGCAAATAAAGGTGTCGGATTGGTTCTGTCCTCAGGACTTCATTGCCAACATTAAGCTATTTTTTGTCAGAAATTCTTAGATATTTATGAAGAAAACAGTGGCTTAGAAAAAGTCAATGACATACCAAAAGGTCACTCAGCTAATGGCCTGGAGCCAAGTCCCACGGGGAATCCTGCCCTGATTCCTACCATGACCTAGTCATCCATCATTACCCCGAGCTCGTTGGCCTTCAGTAGCATCTTCCCTGATAGTTATTCAAACCTTTCATATAATACTTAAGGCCACTTAGAATCCAGTTTAAACATGACAGCTAAAGCTCCTTCGTCATTAAGCCTGATAAACATACAAACTGAGCCACATACAAAATTGGCTCTTTAAAAAAGAGGTGTGGCTGAGGAAAGGTCTAGACGTGGCCGGGTGTTGTACAGCTCTCTGGCTGCCCTCTCAGCTGAGCTTCGTCCTATAAGGCTCATGAACAAAAAGGTCAGCAATGCAAAGGCAGGTAGGCCAGCCTGATGAGGCGGGACCCTGGGATGACCTTTCGAGACTCAAGCCCAAGGACGAACCCTCCATGATGAACGTCTGTAGTCTCCACAGAACTTTCTCTGCAGCTACCCAATTCCCAGAGCATTTAGAGCTCTGGTATCGCCCGTCCCTTAGCCCTTCAGAGCAGAAAGCCTGGGCAGAGTCAAGTTTATGACTAGATATAATGATATGAGAGCTGGGGTTCTTCGGAATTCAAGATGGTAGAAGGACCGGTACAGAAGCCAAGAATCTGCTCCGTCAAGTGGCCCTCAAGACTAATGGCTGAAGCTGGGCGTGGTGGCACACGCCTTTAATCCCAGCACTCGGGAGGCAGAGGCAGGTGGATTTCTGAGTTCGAGGCCAGCCTGGTCTACAGAGTGAGTGCCAGGACATCCAGGGCTATACAGAGAAACCCTGTCTCGGGGGAAAAAAAAAAGACTAATGGCTGAATTAAAAAAGCAGCTCACATGATTGCTGGGTCCCCTTAATAGGCAATGACATTGTGAGAGATTCACAATTTCCAAGCAGGGAAAGTCCCATGGTTACTTCACGAGCGGACCAATTGCTGCACCACACCACGGACGACAACCGCCCCAAAGAGTGGGATTCATTTCTGGCCAGCGTGCTCTGCAGGCATTTCCAGAAACTGTTCTTCTTGGTTTGTTATACATGCGTTTCAGTGACTCAAGCTACTGCCAAACACAAGCAGAGCAGTATTTTAATTAGTCCCAGATTTCAGTTCTCAGAATAAACAAACAAACAAACAAACAAACAAACAAAAACCGGATTACTTTCTAGGATCCCGTTGTTCCTCTTCACCCACAACATCAGCTCTCGGTGCTGTCTATTTCATCAAGAGAAACCTTTGACCAGTTCTTGACTTCCTATGTGTGTGATAATGAGCTAAAAACAACCGGGCTGTTGGCTTGTCACTGGGTAAATGCTCCACTCTGCACAGCCGCTTCGGAGCACATCTGATTCAAATTACAAATTACTATACTTGATGGATCTCCTGGGTCACTGTGCCATGAATAACTGAATTCGTGAGCGCTAAACCAGTGAGAGGCGAGGGTCCACTGCACTGTTTTCTGTGCAATAAATTCTGAATAAACCACAGTTGTTCATGTTCTGTCATAACCTACTGCCTAACTACCATACTACCCACCACCCAATTAGGAATGCCAGCCGAAGGCTCCCCCTCATCAGGGAGAGATGTTGGCTCTAACCCTGTATCACTACTAAGCCTCCTTTAAAAATTATTATCACATTTATTTATATGGGTGTGTGGGTACATGCCAGGGGCTTGTCCGGGTTGTAGGACAACTTAGAGGAGTTGGTTCCACCTTGTCTGAGCCAGAGATTGGCGGCAAACTTCTCTGCCATCTCACCGCCATAAGCCTCCTTTTGAGTTAGAGATGGCTTATCAACTAGCAATGCCAAGAGCACTGAGTCCTTAATTATCCCATTGTAAAGAAATAAAATTATTAAGAAAACGATCTTTTACATTAAGAAATAACTTAAGATTAGCATGTGGTCGTGACTTATTATAAATAAGAAAATCCAAGCCAGACCTGCCAGAAATTACATGTAGAGCTGATCGGAGTTGTTCAAGCGAGATTGAAGTAATGGAGATACTGCAGACATTTGCCATTCTCAGCGTTCCTAACTCAATAGCTTATGAAAAAAATGCCCAGAGCTCTATTCCTGACACTTACTGAGTTTCTCTAACAGTTATGGTGGCTCAGTTTCATCTACTCTGAGCTGACAGTTTTTGAGGCCAGAGGCCACAGTGACCGGCTTAGGTGTGCTCCTCAATGACCTCCCTCTCCCACACTCACCCTGCTGGACAGATTATCACCCTGCCTAACATTTATGGAGCATTGGAGACATTCTCCCTAGGTGCTCCGAGGGATCTGGGATAGGGAACATAGAGGGTCCCTAACCGCAAGAGCTTCCACAAGCTTTCCTCACCAAGCCAAGGCCATTTCCCCTACAAATCTCTCTTCCTTCCTGTCTCCATTCCTAACTTCTAGCCCCTTACCATGGACTCTGCAGTGCATATATTTTAAAATGCACACACTACATTATTTATAGTTACATCACAGAAACCCACAGCTAAAGCGATGTATGTCCATGAACTGGGAGCCGAGTGTTGTAAGATCTGGGTTTCTGTGGTATTTAATCTCTGGACTCTAGGCCCTAGAACATAGCAGGGGGGTAATCAGCTCTCTCTCTCTCTCTCTCTCTCTCTCTCTCTCTCTCTCTCGTTTGTACACATGTTTGGGGAAACACATGTGTGCCATTTCATGTACATGGGGGTCAGAGGACAACATGGGTGTTGCTCCTTGCTCCCCACATTGTGTAAGCAAGGGTCTTTTGGTCACTGCTGTAGACACCAGGAGTGTTGGTGTGGGGGCTCCTTGGGATTCTCTGTTCTCCATCTCCCATCTCACTGGAGGAGCTCAGGGATTATACATACATTTCCATGAAGCCCAGCTGTATGTGAGGTCTGGGGAATCTGAACTTAGGTCCACTTAAACCACTGAGTCATCTCCCTGGCCTATGAGAAGTTTCTTATACTAACGCCTGGCATGCAAATAACCATTGGTGGTTGCAATTATCACTAACTGTTGACTTCCAAACACTTACAAAGAGTTAAAAATCGTTTTTAAAATCACAGAACCACATCGACAATATAAACTCTAAAGAATCAAATGGTGGTATTTCGAAATTCAAGGGGCAGGGTAAGATTCACATAATTTACCGCAATATTTAGCCAACATCAGTCTAAAGCTCTAAAAAACACATACTAAATTCACAAAGCCTCCTTGTCCTAGCTACATAAAATTTTGCTAAATCTGGGTTCGTAAACAGCTGCATATTTGTTATCACTAAAGCTAGGTACTTGTTATCACTACAGCTGGGTACTTGTTATCACTACAGCTGGGTACTTGTTATCACTACAGCTGGGTACTTGTTAGTACTACAGTTGGAAACTTGTTTGTACTACAGCTGAGTATTTGTTAGCACTCTCTGACTCTAGAAACGTCTGCACACAATGAGTTGAACATTACTACAGCGTTGCACTGGGGCCATATTTGCTTTGCCAACCAAGGAATGTTATAAAATTGACACAAGGCTTAACCAGGCAAAGAGAGGGTGTGTCTCAAATACAATCGACTTCACGAACGTTTCATGGGTTTCCTGGTCCAGCCTGGTTATTTTAAATAGTTCAAAGAATCCTCTACTGGAAGTCTAATGAGACCTGTGGCATAAAAACAGGGTGGAACTTAGGGTTTCTAGTATGCCACCGTTTACCTCAAATAAAGGAAATATTAAAAAACTGCAAACAAATGGCTGAAAGTCAGCTGTCATTTCAGAAGCAATGCTCAGGGTGTGGAAGTGGATTCTAAGGTATATTCAAGCCTGACTTAAACCAGAGGCTCTCACAGAGATCAGAGGTTTCCAGACTGAAAGCAATTCCCTCTTCCACACACCCTATATTTCCAGCACATCTATTCCTATGTACTTGCCTCTAAGAGGGATAATATTTCCATCTCCAGTTTTGGGGTTGACTTATTGAAGGAGACCGAGGAAGCATGAGAACAGGGGCTCTGTAGTTAGGTAACAGATGTCAGTGTCAGAGCCTATTCTGCCTCAGCAGTAACATGCCCTGTGCAAGAACTGCTTCCAAAGTATGACATGAGATGTCTGTGCGCATCACAGACACAGTGAGCATCATTAAATTTGGGTCCTTAATCCATGAAGCTGAAGCTAACATATGTCTATCTTTTTTCTTTCTTTCTTT